>JAINUG010000027.1:3927500-4140000 GCA_029706075.1 Aldrovandia affinis | reverse complement strand
ATACACACAAACACACATAAACACACGCATGCACGCAAACACACATGCACACCTCCACAATGGTCATTTCTCAGAAGTATGTCTGTCGTGTACGCCCGGTAACCAAAAGCATGTCGAATGCACGCAGTACCATTCTGTAGGAATCCTCTGCTAAACGCACATAAACAAACACGTGTATCTCATGCAGCAAGACTACTCACAGCGCCTTCCTGTCCATCACCCTGTAAGAGGCTGCTGCCACAGCCCTGTAGTGACCGATGCTCTGCCCCTCTCCGACAGCCAGCCCTCTCCACAGGTCACCTCATGGACGCGCGAGACCTTATATCTTACAGGGTCCCTTCAGTCCCCACCACTGATCCCAGAATCCAAAACTTCTTCCCATTTCATCACCCATATAATCGGTAACACCCCCCCTCCCCTGTTCTCCTCACTCCATTTTTCCCCATCCATGGCCAGGAACACTTCGCTAGCTATTGTGCAGCATAGCGTCACCGTCACCCATACCTGGGCACATGGTCACACACACACATGCATACACCCACGCACATGCACATCTTTCACGCCAGCTACATCACCACCACTACACTGGAGAGAGCGAGAGAGAGAGAGAGAGTACGAGAAAGGATGAGTGACGGAAAGCGAGAGAGGGAAATGAGAGAGAGAAGGGGACAGAAAAAGATTACAAAGGAAAAGAAGGAGAGGAAGGGAGAGACAATGACAGCATGCCGCTTCCCGACCTTGTAGACTACAAGGAGGACTGCACCAATCTCCCTCTCCCCTCCCCCTCTCTTCTTTTTTTTTACTCCACGTGCCTTACTTCAGACTTCATGAGGGATCTTAATCAACCCTTTCCTTTACAGTGAAAATAAATGGTGCATAGTGCAGTGCATGATCACAGACAAACCTCTCTAGGGGACACAATTGTTAAAGGTTTGAGCACAAGTACAAGGTTTCTGCACACACAAGCCACTATCTTGCCCAATTAAATCAGTGGAAATATTGTTTTTTGCTGGAGCTTTTGCTAAAACACCTCCTAAAACCTTTAGTAATCCTGGGCCCATATGTACAAAGATTCTAAGAGTAGGAGTGCTGATCTAGGATCAAGTTTCCCCTGTCCTTATCCAACCATATCCATTATGAGCTAAAAGGCTAAACTGATCCTAGATCAGCACTCCTACTCTTAGAGTCTTTGTACATACAGCCCCTGGTTTTAAGGGCAGGGAGAGGAATTAGATGGACACTGAATTCTTACAGACAAGGTGGCAACAGGGCACAGGGGTGCTATGCTCGGGACACAGGACATGCTCAAAAGTCGCCTTTGAGTTGTCAATAACAACATAACTTCAGCTGGCTCCTGGTGTCTTTGACGTTCTGCCAAGCAGATGTTGGCAGACTTTGCCGGGGACCCCTTGTAGGCTAAACGAGAGAGGAGAGGAATGAGGCGGAAGTCAGCACCAAAGGTCTGGGAGTTTAGCCAGGAAAATCTGCTCGGGGATGAGAAGGAACGCTCGTCCGATTGAACAAATTTCTCTCTATCACAGGAATATATTTGCTGCATCTTTGACTGCATGTATTCAGCCAAAGGAAATAGCTAGAAGATATTTCTAGGATGATGTTATATTGCTGTCCCCCCTCCCCTCCCCTCTTAGTGTCCTTATGCAAGAAGACTCGTTCATTATCCATGGCTCTGGAGCTCATTTAAAAAGCTGTTCTTTTTCTACTGGAGAAGGCCAGGTAAATAATCCAAACCGCGGCCACACGCTCCCAGAGCCGCAAGCATGACACATTTTTCCGCAGCATTCTTCAAATCCAATCTGCTCCCTGTCAATCTCACCACACTATGAGACAGAGTCCCCTAAGACAGAGTGATTGTCAGTGGAACGTGCCGATCGCGGTGTTGCAACCCCGTTGCCTACATACGGTAATGTCAGACACAAGAAAAGCATCTTCAAATACCAAGCTCTTGTGATCAGATTGAACGGATCGGTGTTTTGGGGCTGATCGGCTGCCCTGTGGGCTTGAATCCATGGCATGGAGCGGGCCATGGACGATCTGTCCTATCTTGAAATCCACGTTTTTAGAAAATAAATGAATCTGGTGGTCGTGTGATGTCTGGTTTAACCATTATCTAGTGAGGACCACAGGGTCACCAGATTGTGCTAGTTCTAGCCCATTTGGGCTTTGGATCATTTTTCATTGGGAATTAAAAATGGTTTTAGACAGGCAGCTATATATTGGCATAGTTTGTGTTTTGTACATTAAAAGCTATAAGGAACATATTTTTGGAAACTTACCCCTTTGATATTATGCTATTACCTACCACAGAAGTGTTTTAAGTGTGGGAAGGTAACTCATCACCTATACTCAATATCAAATATACATCAATATGCTGTATATTGTAAGATTTACACACAACATATTTTCAGAACGAATTGCCAATAACTGCAGTCATTCCTGAACTTCCCTCTCCCACTCCCAAGCGCACATTCACACTGCATCCTCCAGTTACCAAGTCAAATCCAAAGTTATCCCTTAAGCCCTAAATCCCTAATTTTTGGGGGGACACGTCCAGTGTGAAGGGATGTTCCATTGCTTAAGTTAGCAAAGTGACATGGCCCTGATCCAGCCTCCTGGTAATCCCTAAAAGCAGGGAAAAGTGATGACAACTTTGGAGAAGGATGTCGGTAAAACCCATGCAGACTCTCTTTCCAGAATAAACCTCCTGTGGTCATCACCATCAAAACCACAGCATCCAGGGACCGCTGGATGGCTCATCCTGTTAAGGCCCTTTTCTAGTGTGTGGATGGACACCACGGTCTGGTATTGAGTCCGAACATTGCCAGTGCCGACTGTGGCCAGCAGCCCCAGGGGGCGATGCATAATTAGCGATTAGGGATCCTGTCGGTGGGGATGATTGTGTCTTGAGTGACCCCTGCTGGTCAATTGGGCACCTATGGTCTGCCTGTATAAAGCTGAAGGGAGTCAATGGGGACAAAAATCATACCAAAAAAAAAAAAATCTGATAAAAAACACATTAAAATAGCACCATTCTCTAGTGATAGTAATATCACAGACTGATGACTTTAAGGTGGATCACTGTTTATGGTTCCCTCACACCTCAAGGGCCTTGGAATGATTACTCAGCGATATGCCACTACGTCCACACAGAGAGATCGCTCACAGAGAGCTTAAGGGGTAACATAGGGAAAACAACCTATGTCCTTAGATCTGTTCATGCCGCACGCAAACCACTAAAATGGGTAAATGGTCACAGTGCAAGAAGTACACGGAAAAGAGTGAGGGTAATGCTCAGGGCCAGTAAAGCGCCTCAGTGTAAGAGTGCTGATCTGGGATCAGGCTTCCCCTGTCCATATCCTAACCTTATCCATTACGAGTTAAAAGGCAAAACTGATCCTAGATCAGCACTCCTTAATAGCTACGTGGTCCCTATGGTGGGGAATGAGTGAGAGGCAAAGTGCAAGTGTAGCAGAGCACTGCTCCGAGCTTATTTGCTTATGCCGAGAAACAAATGCAGGCCCAAAAGAGCATTGAGTTTGACGCACAATGTGAAAGCAGTTGACCCTTGAACATTTTTAGATTGAAAACGCTTTTCTGACAAAAAAAATCAAACATTGGAAAAAAATATTAAAGGTGAGAAAAATAATAATTTTTTAATTTCATGCATGCAGGTATCCTTATAACCAGACAAGCCAATGACTCACACAGTCTAGTCTTCTTGATTTAAATTAGTGGTCTCAAAAATTCCACTGAGCTATTGTGCTTTTGAGCTATTATGTTTGATTTGATTCATCTAATAATTGATTCAACTGCACATATTCAAGATTTCCCCAAGCTTAAAGTTGAAGAGAGCTGACTTATTTTGCTCCAATCGGTGAATTTTACAAATTAAATTTCCATTACCTGTGGGGAACTATATAATACATACAATGCATTTCACAATTATTTAAAATTCTAAGTGCTGGCAGCCAAGATGGAGAAGAAGCTAGGAGACACGGAAATATGATGTTAACGACAGAATTGTTGTTTAGGGGTTGGTGCTAAAATGACTAAATCATCCATTAGGACGTAATTGGTTGGAGAGAGAGCAGTCTTTGGAGAAACCTCATAAAGTCGAGATAAAAGGTAATGGGCTCTAGGTTGTTGAGGAGGGTAGCGAAAAGGCTCAAAACAAGCATCACAAGTGCATCAATGAAACGTAGTTAAGACAGTTAATAAAGAGCTTGATGTTGATGAGGCGTAAATTGTGGAGGCTACTTCTAGGTTCGTACCGCCCTCGTTTCACTGGTCAGTCCATACTTAACCGGACAATTACAGGGGAAGGGGGTTGGTAGTGTAGGGCGTATCAGCAATATGTTTGGTATTTATGGACTTATGATCACTGTAAATCGGCCTAGACGAGGGCTTCAGTCATGCAGAAAAGTGCTGTCACAGGACTTGAATGGCTCCCCCAGAGGAAAACGTTACATAAAAATAGATCATCGCATCGGGTCAGTGAATCGGTGGAGGGAAATATGCAAGTTAAGAGTTTCAACGATGGGCATCAGAATGATGCCTAAATCAGTTACGCAAACTTGAATTGAGTTGATATTGGAGAGTTATAAATAGCTTCATAGAGTAAGAGGAGTCTTTCCAAAGGGTCTTGTAGAAACCGAGGCTTTCATATGCTCATACATAGAGACTGAGTATATTTGGAGCATTAAGTGAGAGGGGATAGTTTGGAGGGGGGGCTGGGGGGTTGCATGTCCTCCTCACCTTTTCAAGGAGCATTTATCCCCCATATTTTGAGTGACAAAGTCTTTGGATGGGTCTACACCGTCACAAGGCGTTGTGTACCTGCGCCACTCTTGAGAGCATGGGGGAACGTGAAGGCTGGGCGCTAAACTACTGGTTCATTCTGGTTCATGCAATTCAGTTCAATTTGCGCAGCGAACTAAAGCACTGTCACTGATGCTTTACACAAAACAGAAAATATGAAAACATGAAAATACCAGGCCTGAACCACCAAAAAGCCAGAAAGTGAGGCACAAAAACTCCCCAGTGGGAAGAGAAAAAGACTCCACAGTGGCTTGAAAAAAATTCCCCAGTGGGAAGAAATCTCAGGAGGAGCCCGTCTTCGAGGGGGAGCCCGTCCTCCGCTGGCTAACCTTGGTATCAGTAGTGGCAGATAGGCTTAATGTCCTTAAAAGTTGAGAGGAAGGTATAAGGAGAGAAGAAAAATAATGGTGAGGGTGAGAGGGGTCAGAAAAGTGGGATGATTCATCATGGTCTGGAGGGTAGGAACCCATGTCTTCAATGCGAACATGAAGGCTGTGTGCTGATTGGCTGGTTTTCAATGCGGACATGAAGACTGTGTGCTAATTGGCTGATTTAATGGGAACATGAAGGTTGTGCGCTAAACAGCTGGTTTTCAGTTTCATCATCCGGACACACTTTGACATGGAAACCTGAGCAACTCCATCCAACTGCATTTCCATTTACTTCCTGGCCAGGCTGAGCGACGGCCACTTCCAGAGGGGGGGAAAATACAGTGTATTTTCACTCCATTGCAATTCAATTATTCAGCAGGATAGGAAATGGGAGGGGGCATGAAATCAGTGACCTGGAGAAGGACTATGTGCAAGTCAAGCATCAAAGAGATCAGGCACTGAATGTCCATATTCCTCCACATTTTCATCTTGAATATCAGTACGCTGCCACTCAGTAAAATAAGAAGACAAGCAATATTTTCATATAGGATGGGTAACTTAACATTTCATTCTTACATTCATGGCCTATGTTCAAATATGTCCTCTTGACTTCCAGAAGATTCCTTTGTTTTGGTTTCCTTGTATTACTTTACTCCCTTTTGAACCCTTTTGGAATTGTCTGTAATACTCAACACACCGTTGAGTATTACAGACAATTCCAAAAGGGTTCAAAAGGGAGTCCCCTATGCCTGAGTAAGCATGAAGCGTGAAGTGTGTGCGCTACTCCGATGCACTCACACACAAGCCAGTGACTGTTTTCCACACTGCATGCCACAGACTGTGCTACAGAAGAGCTGGCACAAACCAGAGGAGAGGAGCATTTCACACTGAGGACAGCTGGTAACATGCAGGAACCTGGTGCACAGCTAGGGGGCGCTAATATTGTGGAAATTCAAGAAAGCATACCTACTTGAGCCAACCCCACTCGTGCAGTGCAAAGCCAATTGCATCCCACCACTGAAGACTCCTGGACATAGAGGGCTAATAACACACCAAGCGACCGGTCCAAGCCTCAGGCCTCAGCCTGTGTTTGTGGTGAACCCCTTTTTGTTTGATGTTGTTTTTCGGGAAGCTTTTTTCCAGAAGGTTTCCCAACATCAGCTTGAAACAGATATAAGGAGATGTAGTCATCGTATTTCTTAGAAGAAAATGGCAGCTTGATTTTTCCCCAGATATTTTGCACTCTGAAGCCATTTATCATTTAATGTAAAACTAATTTTACAAAAAGGACGAGCATCGAAATGTCAGTCTCACAGCGCAGCATTAAATTAAAGGGCAGAAATATTCTGCATCGACGCAACTCTGCCCGCCCTTCACAATCGATCGGCGAGCCATGCTGCGCGGACCGTAGCTTAAACAAGTTTTGAACAAAAACGATGCCAAACGGTCTTTTAATATTTCTTATCATTCTGACAATGGTTGGGGGACGGATCTCCATCAGCCCCTTGAATGAAGAGAGCTTTCACCAACATACATAATTCATCGGGGAGTCATTACAGGTCCTGATGTAGGGCTTGTAACAACATTGTGCCTCCGATCCAATGAATCATGCCCTCTGTCCCCACACTAAAAGAAAGGGATCAGGAGTTAATTGCCCAGGATATAAAGTGCTTTTTGCGTATCAGATGAAGGGGGTGCCATGATGGCTCAATTCCAGGATGGCTACTCCTTCCTTCATCTCGACATCAATTCTGCAAATGGCTTTGACTCACACTTTGATATGCCATTCGTAAGCTTCATGGGGCCGGGATCAAAAAATCTCCTCCCCCGCTGCCCTCCCTCCCTCCCTCCCCATCTCCCCCACACCGTTTCCCTGTCATCTTGTTTATTTGACCACTTCACACACCAAGCGTGGATGATGCATTTCAAAGGCCCTGACGTGGTACTGAAATGGAGGACTGTTGCCTGCAGTTTCCTGGCCCTCCTCTTGATTAAAAACCACAGCACAGTGGAACAGCGTTTCCACCATTGCCGAGAATAAAGCGTGCCGACAGGAGAAATAAGCTCTTCCCACTATGTGGTGAAAGATTACAAGGCACGGTAATTGCTTTAACCCCTGCCGCTGCTAACACCGCTACCACCGGCACCACCGGAGCCTGCGTCCCCCTTTTCCTCTGAAATTCCTGCAGTGCCTCCTACCCCCTTCCCCATCCTTTTCCCCCTGGGGGAAATATTTGTAGAATAAATTATGCTTGCTCTTTTGGCAATGACATATTCTGAGCGCGGACGCAGCTAATGAAAGCTCTCGCTCTCCGCACCAGCACGTCCCAGCTGTTTGGCCCGGCCATCGATCATGTGGAGGAAGGGAGGTGTGGAGAGTTTTTTATACAATTTTGGGTCAGCTCTGTTATGTGAAATATGGGGATCTTGTCTATGAGTTCTGGGTGCACGGAGAAGAGATTAGGTGGGGGGGGCGTACTATATATATAGAGAGAGGTGTTTTGCATCAGGTCTTCGATGATTAAGGAAAATTAGACTGGTTTGTAATGAATGATACTGCATGCGGCGCACATCCACTGAGGCACAGCTAATGAGCCACGAGCCCATTGGCTCCACGTGGCTGCCTCTGTCGTCCCCTGACGTGCTCTCGGAGATACACACAGGCGGGAACACCCCCCTGACACACACACTCACACACGGACTCTGAGATACCCTTCTTCACACACACAGGGGAGAATGCCCCCCTGATCCCCCCTAAAGGCAGACAGAGAGAGAGAGAGAGATGTGAGAAGCTGATAAAGACCAGCTTACTTCTGTGTAACACAGCAGAAAAACCATACTGTGTTCCATTCAGGGAGACAAGCTGACAGGAAATCATGGAATGAGTGTGTGTCTGTCTGTGTGTCAGTTTGTGTTTCTTTGTGTGTGTGTGTGTGTGTGTGTGTGTGTGTGTGTGCGTGTGTGTCTAAATCTGTTGCCGTTATGCTTCGCCTGATTCAGCCTCTCACCTCCACTGGAGCTTTTCCTCTTATGTGATTTTCGCCCTTCCTCCCAGCCCCCCCAACACACACACACACACACCCCCCACACACATTACTGGCCCCTGCAGTAGTGTAATGTTGTAGGTTTTATGGTGAGGTTTTTGGGCAGGTAATGACTTCTACTACTGGCTGTGGCACAGATAACTTTCGTCGTTACTGCTCGTCGCCTAACCCTTTTGTGTGCACTTGTGTAAGTCGCTCTGGATAATAGTGTCTGCTTAAATAGTTACATGCAAATGTGAATGTTAATGCGACGATTCTGGCGATGCCTGAATATGCCTGGATGCAGTCGGCCCAATCATTGTGCTCACCTAACCAACCATAAAATAAATAATCGCCCATTTGCCAACAGGGGCAGGCAAGGGTGTTTAGGGTAGAACTGGGGGGAAGGGTTGGAGGGGTGAGGCTGTTGGACCTCAGCCAAGTTCAGGTATCGTGTGCATGTATGTGTGTGTGTGTGTGTGTGTGTGTGTGTGAGAGAGAGATCTACCGTGCATGAATGTCACCATGCCAATACACCTGGGAAAGGCCACCTGGCCAAGATATACAGTAGCTGATCCACACATAACCATGGTTACAGCCCCTTATGTACTGTAGGACCGTTAAAACATTTTTAGATCACATATTTAGAATGTCATTTGTTGTCACGCAGTAAACATGTAAACACTGTCGCAGTAAGTAAATCAACTTATATATACAGTAAGTACAGTGAGTAAATAAAATTATACATATAAAATGTGTGTGTTTCACACAAGCACACAAATCTGACCTTCCAGAATAAAACTGGACAGGGGAGGGGTGATAAAAACATTTTTAAAAATAATTTAAAAAGTTAAAAAATAGATGTATTAAATCCTGCGCTGGTTCTTATGTGTGTATTAAAAAAACATGGTGGGGGAGAAGGGGAGGGAGGAAGGGCAGCGGGGGAGAGAATTTTCGGATCTGGGCCCCAATCAATTTGACACTTATGGAGCCTGATACCCCCTTCATGCAAATAATGTTCCTCGTTGCAAGACACAGGAATGCATAATATTTCAGTGCGAGAATGATTCCTTTGTGTCATATTTCAGCAATCTTTGATCTTTTCATTACAGTAAACCCGGTAACAAAAGAAACGGATTAAGAAGGTGTCACAGGGTTTGTATGCTGCTTGTAATCTGTCACAGTGCGGTGCAGGCTGGGGGCTGGGGGGGATTCGATATCCGGGCGGCAGGCGGGGGAATTGAAATGACAATAAAGACATGTCAAAATGCTGAGACGCCTTCCTGGACCAAAGAAAAAAAGGATGTTTATATGTGATTCGGAGTCACCAAATCTCAAAAAATTGTAGTGTCGTCATCGTCAGGTCACAGGCGAGACCGCGTCCAGCTATTCATCTTTTTAATAACTCTGCACTCAGCGATGTCCAAAACTGCTGCCAATCCCATACCACCAGAACTACCGTAGTTCTTAGGGGACACTGTCAATGTCACTGCAATGTTAAGGTTAAGGTTATGGTTTATTTTAATGACAGACCATGTGGATTGTGTTAACTGTCACAACACGCTGAGGTCACGTTAAGATTAAATCTCTTTAAAAAGTGTGAGAGAGCGAGAGAGATGAAAGGAAAGATAGAGAGAAAGAAACAGCAAGAGAAAGAGAAAGAAAATGAGAGAGAGAGAGAGACTAGACTACAAGGCAGAGGCCACTTCCAGATGCCTCCTGCCTCATCTTAAGCCGGTCAACATTCAGGTCACGACCCCACCCCCCATAAAAGCAGAGACTTTCGCAAAGCGAATTACTGCGCTCGTAAATCCTCTCAGGTGTGCCCCGCACGGCAGCGGCAGTCCGCCCCGGCCAGGGGAGCGGTGAAACACGGACCAGGTGTTTGCACAAAGTGCCCAGGAAGTGGCCTCGTCGCCCAGCAATTTACTGCCCGGCACAGGAATAAAAACAGACAGCCGGTGTCATTCTCTGGTGCTGGAGGATTTACAGCCTCTTTTTTTTAACCCCTCTTTTTTTTCTCTACAAACACAGGCAAGGTGAAGACGAGCGCCTAGGCGGGAATGCGAGGCTGATAAATCTGTTTTCTCCCCTCCTTTTTCCCTTCCATTTCTCCCTTTCTCTGGCTCTCTCCCTATCTCTCTTTCTATCTTTGGGGCAAAAAGTGGAGACACTCTCACTTAGTCAGGAGCCTATTTCCATCTCGGGCTGAGGAGGTGAGCCTGTAAGCTGTCCGCGGAGATGAATCCTCGGGTTCATCCAGACGTGCTCTTTCGCAGGGAGGTATGCATTGTCTCTAAATGGATTTTACCAGGTTGCAGGTAAGACTGCATGGAAAAAATCTAACTTTCTCAGTTCCTTGAGCGAACTGCGGAAAAGGTTTGAATATCGCACGTGGGCCTTAACATGCAGGGCTATTCGACAAGCAGCTCGGGGCCAAATGCTGCCCACCACGGACACTGTTTTGGCCCTCATTGTTCAAGCACATGTACAATGCACCTTATTCATAGACTGTTTTAAAAATACATGGAATAATTATGTTTGTGGATTTTTTGGGCACACATTCATGAAGAGAACTTGGGCACCCGGGAAGAAGTAGCTGAAGATCCCTGCAGTGGAGCATATCTTCTGCATTTAAAGAGGAATGTGAATGGGAAACACAACATCAGAATGACCAGTAGCAGGTCTTTGCCCTTCCTCAATTTGGCCCAATCAGGCCTGTTGTTTACAGAGTCACGGGGGCTGAAAAGCACTCAAACCTCAATCAATTTAGCCTTGACAAACTTATTCAATCATAACCTGCCAATTTGAAACATCCTTCTTTAACTCACGTCTCAAAGGGTGTCATATTGTAAGCGGCGTCAGTGTAGTATAATGGTTAGGGAACTGGGCTTGTAACGTTAAGGTTGCAGGTTCAATCCCCAGGTGGGACACTGCCGTTGTACCCTTGAGCAAGGTACTTTACCTGAATTGCTTCAGTTAATATCCAGCTGTATAAATGGATTGTAAAGAAATGTAAACTGTAAGTCGCTCTGGATAAGAGCGTCTGCTAAATGCCTGTAATGTAATGTAACACATCCACAGACTGTTATTATTTTGGTCAGGTAAGTTCAGAGTGCCAAGTTCAAAGTCTTTGCTTGAAGACAAAGTGAAGAGAGGCAGCAGAAGCTAGATGAACCCTGTCCCCACGAGTCTTTTCCCAGCCAACAATTTTTGGTTCCCAGAAAGCTTCCGGAAAGTTAAGATAAGAGTTACCAACACATAAATCTGTCAAGTTTCATGGATGTTCCCTTGAACACTATTTGACTAGAATGTATGTCTGTGACAAACAGAAGTTTGGAACAATAAAACGACCTAAGGGTCTTTGGGGAATGTTCTCATCACAACCGAAAGAGAATCTAACCAAAATCTGCCCCAGTATGTTCTGGATGCGTTTTGTGTTACCAATGATGCACAAAACAAGAAACACAAACATCGGTGAAATATTGGTGAAATAAACACGTGATCAACAAAATTAAGAGATTGACTAATCACCCTGTGTCATACTAATAAGGAGAACTCGATGACTGGGTCTCAGTCTTTAAATGAGTAGTGTCTTGTAGCATAAAATGTAAAAATGTGTGAGAGAAGAGCCATCCAGTCTGAGCAGCTGCAGAGGTTATTTGAGCTTTTTACAGAGACGGGCGTCTGTAAAGTCTCCGTCAAAAAACCATCCTTTTCAGGAGGATCAGCCACAGACACAGAATGGCTTACAGTGAACCGACATGCAATGTCCATCTTTAAAAACTAAGACAGGGAAGCAGTCTGCTGTCTAATCCTCTGTTATCCTACAGCGAGGGAATATAATTCTGGATATTTATCAAATGTTGCCTGGTAAGTTCAGAGTGCCAAGTTCAAAGTCTTTGCTTGAAGACAAAGTGAAGAGAGGCAGCAGAAGCTAGATGAACCCTGTCCCCACGAGCACATGGCCTTTCCCTGCTGGTCGGAGAGGAGCTCATTGCACAGCTGTGTGGTGTGTCACAGGGCTTCTTTGATCATGTGCCTGTGCCCACTGCCAAACAGACTCTGGATGTCGACAAAGTGGCTTCTGTTGGTCGCAAGAAATGCATACTCTGCAATGTAGTGTAATGGTTAGGGAGCTGGGCTTGTAACTCAGAGGTTGTAGGTTCAATTCCCAGGTGGGGAACTGCTGTTGTACCCTTGAGCAAGGTACTTAACCTGAATTGCTTCAGTGAAATATCCAGCTGTATAAATGGATTGTGTGTAAAGAAATGTAAGCTGTGTTAGTCGCTCTGGATAAGAGCGTCTGCTAAATGCCTAAAATGTCAAATGTAAAATGTAAAATGACACAGTTTGACTCCATACTGACACATACAGGCTGATCCTGGACTGGACAGAGGTCTGAACAAAAGAGGAGAGAGCTCTCTCAGTGGAAAATTCTTCCTCTAACTGGAGGATTGGAGGAAATGGAGGATTCCATGTTAACCCAGTAACATGGCCTACACAAGGAGAGAGGTCAGAGGTTTCATTTGTTCATCTTATGGTTAGAGAAAACCTAAACCCAGTATCAAATTTCATTACTGTAAGTGCAAATCTAATTCAGCCATCGTTTTACTGCCCTGTTTTGATTGACCTCCAACACCAAAAGGTCCATACAGGAAGTCAATACTGCAACAGTAAACAGTGACATTTTAAAATATATATATTTGTAAGACTCCAGTAGGCTTTTTTCCAGATAATGTTCAGTTTGGCTCTATTTTGTCCCAAAAGCAAGAGGGACACTCTTTCCTCCTCTTACCTGGCAAAGAAGGAGGCAGCCGCTGACGTGCCACTGGGGGGCGCTGTGGTGACGGGGGGTGCGTGCGGAGCAGGGAAGCTGTGCTGGGGAGGGCGGTCGGCGTTGTAGCGGTTCAGCGCGGCCTCGGTCAGGCCCTCCCTGCCCCCCTCTGTTATCACCTGGGAGATCTGCGGGCATGACAGGAAGGGGGGGGTCAGAGCAACCAGGGAGAGAAAAGCACGTCCTGAACATCAAAACACGGGACACTGCTCACTGATGATGATGATGATGATGAAGGCATGGCATGAAACATTTGTGTGTTTTAGGAACTGCTGAATGTATAAAGGCACTTACATGCTGAATTGGTCAAGTGTTACTAATTTATTATTAATCTCAATGTTTTGTATTACCCCTGGGCTTCAAGTACCCAAAGAAAACAGTATTTTTTCATTTAAAGTGGAGTACGTTTTATTTCTATAATAACCACCTATCTATCTGAGTGTTACAATACGCGCGGATTAGCATCATTGTAGCGTATCACTAAGGGGGCTGAACACCGGCAAGAGAGGCTATTCCGTCTTCACCACACCGCCAAACTCATCGCGGCAAATGTGTTAAACATGAGATTAGACTGAAACGGGCGTGTAAGCCGTGTTGGCACGGGTTCGGTAGTGCCAGAGGTGTCCCGTCACAACAGTCTTCCGCGGAACGAGATGAGCGTAATCCCCGAACAGAGCGCTCGGATCTGCAGACCCTCCTGAGATGATTCTGCATTAATCCCTGGCTCTCTCTCTCCCGCCGTGGGGCTGTACACAGACTGCAGGCACCAGCCCCCCGCTGCTCCACTCAGCCCAAATAAGGGCTCGGAGATCGCTGGGGACCAAACAGACAACGGGGCTCTCTCAGCCCGACGCGCTTCTGCGCGTGCCTGTCTCCGTAATAAGAGTCGGGTTTGGGAAAGATTGCGGAGTGATTGCATGTGTGTGTGTGAGTTTGTGTGTGTGTGTGTGTGTGTGTGTGTGTGTGTGTGTGTGTGTGTGTGTGTGTGTGTGTGTGTGTGTGTGAGAGAGAGTGGATGGGCAGGAAGGAGCACATGTGTGTTTGTGAGTGGATGGGGGGGGGATTGCATGTGTGTGTGCACAAGTTCTGATGTGTGTATGTGTGTGTATGTGTGCATGTGAGTGTGCTGCTGAGTGCATGTGTGTCTGTGTGAGCAGATGAGTCGGAATATATAATCAAATATATTATTATTATATATTATAAGGAGAGTGTGACCACAAATGTGGATGTGTGTGCATGTGTGTGTGTGCATGTGTATATGTTGTCCCTGTATTCCTTCTGTTCCCCATCAGTCCTCTGTAAGCACACAGAATGGAATGACACCACAGTCACAGACTAACCTTCAGATAAGAGATGTAATACATCTGCAAAAAGCTACTGGCCCTGGAGCAGAGATACAAAGTGCACATGCTGATCCCGTTCATGTATGCTTTCAAATACGCCTTTGTGGATCTTTGCTTAACAAGCATGAATGCAGCATTTGAAATGTTAAGGATTATTACAGTTTGTAAACATTTGTGAATAGGCATGACAGACTAAAAGCCTATGCATGCAGACTATATACAGTTTTTCAAAGTAATAAAAGTATTTGGCATTCACATCTTCCCAGAGTAATGATGAGTCATAAGGCAATAATGTGTTACTTTTATGAAGTCTACCGTATATCATGTACAATCACACAAGATGGATGGAGATTTTTATTTATTTTCCTATTTGATATGCATATTATATATGTATGTTGTGTTAAATAGCTTTTAATCACGTGAAAATCGCATCTTTGTTGCGCGTCAGCCTATCTAAGGTCAAGCAGCCTGTCTATCACGGTCCCCCGGGCCACATCTCAGAGTCAGCACCAGCCTAATCTCCTCCCCTCTCACATGCTCCGGGCCTCCAGGGCCCTCATAATACCCTCCAGCCCAAAGAGCCAGAGCCCTGGCCCCAGCACAGGCCCAGGTGGGGCCTGGAGAAAAGGCCCTGATTCAGGGGAGGGTAGAGCAGGGAGTGGAGCAGGGGTGCAGCCCTGGCCCAGAGCTCTCCTGACACTGCTGACCTTTCCCAGAATCCTTTGCGCACAGTCTGCTGAGTACTCCCGGTAGAGGTATAAATTGCATTGACTGCTGTGACAAAATTCTGTCACAAACGAGAGTCCTGCTACAAAAAGAAGAAGATATCCTGGATGTTTTGTTTTTCTTTTTTGTTTTACAGATCATCCAGTGTGGGAGCGAACATTCTCCAGGGTACAGGCAGAGCTCCTCTGGTCACATATCTGCACTTGTAATCCCTCAAACCTTCGGCCAACACTTGTGTTATATTCCTCAAACCAGGGTTGGAGTTCATGCATATGAAGGATGAATGGCATTAAATTGCTGATTACTTTTCCATGGGAATGTGACATTTTTAAAGCAATACTGAGATTACAACACTAAATAAAACATTGGAGAGAATGCAGTTGAGACAGATAGAGCAGAACAATCGACCCGTGCACCCATCTTTGATTGTTTTTAGATTTATTTTTTTAATTGCCTACGTTTTGTTTTTTTGGAGGACAATAACAGGCCTGTCTCCCCTGTCCGTTGTGCCAGGAAAAATGTCTGCCGTTGCCACGGTGCCAATTAATGCCATCAGGGCACCTGAGGCCTCTCTGCCATCTGTTGTGTAGAAATGAGAAGGGTGGCCATTAAATATCACTTCCTCCCCTCGCACCAGTCCCCCACTCTCTCACTGTCCTTCACCTTCCCCCCACCCACAATTCCCAGAGATTCTCTGTCGTCCGAACTGCCCCCTTCCCCCCTCCCCCGCACCCTACCCCCATCAGACAGGTGTGACAGCAACAGCCGATTGTTTCCCCTGATTAACCCTGTCACTCCTGACTCCACTCTCACCTTCACTTGACCTTGAGCAAGGCTCCGCTCTTATCTGCCGCGGCAAAAATGGAGCCGGAGACTAAAAGGCTTTTACTGAGATCGCGAGACAGTAAAGGTTTCATTTAAAGATCCTGGGACAGATGGATGAACGTAAGTGACCTGAATCAAATTATGATTTTTTTTGCTCTTTGCCATTATATTGTATATTCCCCATTTGTTCCTCAAATCCTTTCAAAATGTAACAACTTTTGAGTCATTTGACATGATGAATTTGGATGAAAGCGGCATATTTGTGCATCAAATAGAACCTTCCCCATTGTGTAACTCCTCATGTGGTGCTGGTATGATCCTAATTTAATGGAGTCGTTTGTCACGAAGGACAAATGTGGAAAAAAGTACCAGATGCCTTGATATTTTTTGAACAAATCATTACGTAGCTTATATGCATGACAAAACCACAGTCATAAAATATAAGCAATCATATTTCTCTTTGAAAACATAAACAAGGCACCACTCAAAAGACATCTAAACTTTATTTAAACTGCAACCCTCTGCTGAAGGCAATTTATGCAAATCTTTTACTGTGTAAAATACATTTCACTCCCTGCCGCCAGGTGACCAATGACCACTCATACCGGTCACGACTCTTCTCTGTCTTGGCACCACTATGGTGCAATTAACTCCCCACTGACGTCAGGACAGCTGAATTGCTGCCCATCTTCTGCCGCAGGCTGAAAATGCATCTCTTTAGACTGCACATTGGACCTTAACCCACCCATCCCTATATTTACAACAACAACAACAAAACTACTTGTTGCACTTATTGTTGATCATTTCCTTTAGCACTTGTGTTGTTTGCTGCTTACTTGAGGAATGATGTGCTTGAAGATTGTAGCGTCAAGTGGTTGTTCATCTACTCAATCTGACTGCACTTTCTGTAAATCGCTTTGGATGAAAGCATCTGCTAAATAATTGTAATGTGAAGGGCATGAATTCCTATGAGCTGCTATGGCTGCTGTTCTTAAAAGCATGAACAGTAACATCATGTGCCTTACATCAGGGCAAGGCAGCTTGATGATGTTACTGCTTGTGGTTCCGTCCAAGCTTGATTGCACAGTTTATTAAGAGACCGAAGTCTGAATGGCGAATTCTGTCAGCACACGGTCACCTGCATCCATTAAGTCTAAAAATGTATCCAGTAATGTCATTTGGAGTTTGAGAATAAACCTCCAGGACCAGGGTCATGGCTAGATAGTAACACTATTTCCTTCCAGATCTCACGCATGCGCATTTCTCGCTAAAGTGGTACGTTTCAAAGACGAGCTGGTAACCCTAACCCTAACCCTAAGTGCAAGACAGCTGGAGTGAGGGTTGGACGCTTTCCGTCATTACTATGGAGACTCGGTCAAACCTTGCGAGAGTTGGACAAAATAGGGAAAAATAGGGTCACTATCTATCACCCAGGACCAGGGATGCCTACCCGTGCCTTATATCACAAACGAAGTGTGGGGAGTACTTCTGTAGACACATTCTTCAATGGCTCTTTTAGCACTCATCCACTTGGGCTGGCAGTATACGCGGTACTCTTGAGCAGCAGGGCGATCATAAAGCCATTTCAATCGCTCACGCCGGCCCGAACCCGGGCTCCTGCCACGCGCGCCTCAATGTCATCTTTATTTACGGCTTTGCACTGCGAGCGCATGAATATTGCACCAGCCATGAAATATTTACGGATTATTGATTGGGCTGTTTTTTTATGACCTGCCTGCTTTACAACAGGAGTGAATCATATCTCCTTTTTTTCCATTAAAGATAAGGGCTTAATGCTCGCCGCTCGGGTTCGAGCAGTCTACCTGGGGTGCAGTGAATCACCGGCAAGCCATCTCCGTTCAAACTATTACAAAGGAATGGCAAAGCCAGTGGGAGCCGTCAGCGCACTTCTATATTAAACTCATTTTTAAAGCGAAAGTCCATGTCTGGCCTCTTTGTAGAAACCAAGGCAACAGCAGTGTAGCCTCTGTTACTTCATCAAAACAACTGTCTTCTAAAAAGAACCCAAGCAACAGCATTGTATAGATTTCACTGTAGGCATGTGACATGATCATTAAAGCAATGTTTTTCCAAAACTCACTCAAGTCCCTTGACCAAAAGTGGACTGAGTGATTTCTGGAAAAACACTCTACAGTTGAAATTTCAGTCAGTCAAGGAAATAAGATGTAACAAAGAGTTAAAAACTATTTTGGTCACAGCTGTCTGACAGAGCCCCATAATTGCAATCTGTTGCAGTGTCCTCTGTGATTCACAGTCTAGGTGAAAATGACAGTGGCACTGTGAAGGGGGCAATTACGTGAAGGGGGCATCCCCAAGGAAGGAAAAGAACATGGGGTTCTGTGTGAGAATGGAAATCCTCATGGGCCCTGAAAGGGTTTAAATCACAATCTTTATTTATTTTTTGATGTTTTATTTTGTTTCAGATTTTTTTCCAGAGCCGGGCTGGCGCAGCCAGGGATCGAACTCTGGCCACAGTGAGCAACTTGCGCTCCGGGCGAGTGCCTTTACCCGTTTGCGCCACCCGGGGGCCCCATTAAGAATCTTTCTGTGTTATGGTTATCGATTTGTAATGTATGGTGCTGTACTGTATTTTATCATAACATAACATATGCCATTTAGCATAATTTTGTATACATGAATGCATTATCCTGTGTGATTATTTATGCTGTTACTCTTGGCCAGGGCTCCCTTATTATTATTTTATTTTTATTATTATTATTATTATTATTACTCTTAAACATATACATATTTGTATCTCAATGGGACTAATATGGATAAATAAATGATAAATAAAAGAAATGTTAAAAAACACTGAGCACCTTGTTCACAGCTCCCTTGTCGTATCCCATCCGTCATTATTTGGGGCCAGGACACACGCTATGACACCCCTCACCCCTCAGTATCCCGCCTCCTCTGACCTCCAGTCTCTCCCAGGACACCCACAATTTCTATTGTTCCCACAGAGAGGGGACAGAAAAGGGGTTTGACTGAGGGGAGGGAGGGGGGTGGGCAGGAGTGACATAAAATCCCGATGTTCAGTGGTTCCCTAAAAATATATATGAGTGAACTGGGAGTGGAAGTGTGACATTCACATAAATCTATGTTTTAAGTTTAACTGTATCATCTAAACCTAAGCTACTTCAGTTTTTTATCAAAATGGCATGTGGTATAGCTTCAGAGCTGCAGCCATAAAAAGGGTTGTTTCGCTGTGAATATGTTCATACAAGAAACGGGGCCTGTTGAGAATCTGTACTGTATCAAGGGGAGCTTCTAATTCAGTGTCTGCAGCTGTATTAGACAGGAGGCTATTCTGATTCAGGAAACCGCCCAGTGATGCTGTACACTCACAAATGAGATGAATATCATTGCTGAAATGATCTTACAAGACAATTTAATTTGGAATTTAAAAGTGTTCGGAGTGTTTCATGTATTCCACAAAAAGTAACCAGATGGGTGCTCAAGGTCCACGATAGATATGCTTCAGCAGAAATGACAAATAATTGTCAACAGATGTTTAAATAACACAGAAGATACTTAAAAAAGAGTACAGCTAATTGCTATTTTTTCTATGACCATTAACCAAAGACAGGAAGTAGCCGATACCTAACTGTGCAAGCTTAGGAACGAACAATAAACAAGTGGAATACAGGAAGGGGGTGTTCTTAATTACCAGTGTCTATGTGTCTATGCCTGTGTGTGTGTGTGTGTGTGTGTGTGTGTGTGTGTGTGTGTGTGTGTGTGTGTGTGCCTACTTCATCAAGACTTGTGTGTGTGTACGTCTGAGTGTGTGTGAGTGTGTGTGTGTGTGTGTGTAAGCCCATGTGTGTGTTTGCATATATGTCTGAGTGTGTGTGTGCAGGTATGTGTGTGTTTTGTGTGTGTGTGTGTGTGTGTGTATGTGCAAATGCCTGAGTGTGTGTGTATGTGTGTATGTGTGCGTTTGTGGCTGGGGGGTCTTAAGTCCCTTACTGCAGGCAGGGCAGGATGAGGAGGCAGCTGTCGGTGAGTGCATTCCCTGTCCGGGAACAGAATGTGGTTTTACGCAGAAACGATCCCCCTCTGCTCTCCCCTGCCTTTTACAAGGGCACTGAGGGGTCCATAAAAAGTGCACAGCTATGTGTGTGGTTTCCAGCCCGCTCCAGTAACGAGGCCCTGTCGCAGAGATAATTGTCACTATCGGAGGGCTTTCCGAACATAATGCCTCAGAACTTCCTGCATCCATAAGTGTCCCCTCAGGCAGAGAGAGACGGAGAGAAAGAGAAAACAGAGCCCAGCCAAAGTAAACAGCAGTGAAGCCCAGAGAGGGTTGCAGAGGGCCAATTGAGATGTAGGAGATAGGCACTTTAAACAGAGAGATGCGGGCAGGGAGGTAGACAGACAGACAGACAATGGGGGGACTGGGAATTGGGAATTCATGCCCTGGGGGCATAATAATTTTTGTTTGGGGGGGAATTGGGGTTTGTTTGTCTACTCTCCCTAAATGTGTAGCATTGCTACAAGAGGAAAATAATTTGCCAATGACTTTTTTAATTGAGATGATGAGATCTGAAAATTATATCTAGTATAAATCACTATTCCGGCAAAGCAACAAGCAAAAGGGAAACATGCTTCCAGGTCAGAGTAACTTGCACGGAATAGTTTTTGAAAATAAATTCTTGAAATTTGACTTGACTTGAAAAAGAGATGGGAGAGATATGCCTCAAACCAATCTTATTCTGTTCTCACCTCTGTTCAGAAGACACAAGGCTTACAGTACAAATTAGAGAGGGGATTTAAAAAGAGTTCACCTAGCCCTGGATTCAATTAGCATTTGTCCATAAATTTGTCTGACAAACAAATGCAATGCATGTGAGGGTTTTTTTCTTCACAGGCACAGTTTGGAAAAGTAATTATGGTGATTCCTGTACTTGCTAAAGTGTGTGTGCGCGTGTGCATGTGTGTGTACGTGCGTGAGGAAAGAAACAAATAGAAACAGGCAGACAGAGGCCAACAGCACAAGTGCCTGTTTGCTCAACACAAGCGATTATTGTTTTTTGTCAAAAAATGCTAACCTCGTGAACTCTATTATTGTTTAAAATTCAATTAAAGGGAGAACATTCCACAGGAAAAAACAACATATAAAAGCGTTTGGAAGTGGTGCTGTTTGCAGACTGCCTGGTGAATGCAAACGGGCATGACGGGATTACAGGGGCACGTGGCTCCAAATGACTGGAGGAGGAGGAAGAGATACGCCAATGAAAATAAAACTTTGGCTACAGGTTTCGGAAACAGTCATTTATGTGTTGGAGTAATGCCATACCACTGCCCACCCCAGCAGCACCCAATCAACCCAAAAGCACATCGCAAAATCATGAATAAGTGGTTCTAGTATGTTTGCAACAGTATCTAGTATCCACTGTATGACTTAATAACATTTCATTTAAATTGTAGCGATGGTATCATTATTGTGATGCTGGGTACGCTAGGGCAATGATTTGTTTTGTAAGTGCAAAATAACTTATGTTAATGGTTTATTAAAGGACTTTGATGCAGCAGAAAATTCATAAAGGCACTGTATCAGCTAATTATAATTATCAGCCTTATCAATATTGCGATGCGGTCTAGTTACGAGAGAGGATGGAACAGAAAAACTGAAATCAGAGCATGCAGTCCTTGGCAGGAGCCCTCTTTGTCTGATTGATTATTTGCCTTGCTCTTTTCCGTGTGAAATGTAATTAGTTTGAAAGTCACAGCGTGTCACAAAGCGGGCGGCTGTACACTGGGCCAGATTCCACTCTTTTCCTAATTAGAATGTAGCGTTTGTGGGCGTCCGAGCCGGGGGTCCGGATTTAGACTCGCTCAGCGGCCAAAGACGTGACATTAACGGGCAGACTGAAATGAGCACGCTCACAGCGAGGTAGGTAGGTGTGTGTATTGGTTTGTGTGGGTGTGTGTGTGTGTGTGTGTGTGTGTACATAGAATATTGCTATATACAGAAGCAGCATGACCCTGTATAGTTTTCAGAATAGAAATGCAGTTGGATTTCATGCACGCAGTACAGTATTTACAGTGACAGTCTAAATGTAATCATTTAATCACCCATCGAATGGGGACTTACTAAAATGGGTGAGTGTGATGAAATACAAGCACAAATATCAAGATACTGGAATGGAGGGGCCTCCCGGGTGGTCTAGTGGTTGCAACGTTCAACGCTGGCCGCTGCGACCAAGGTTAGATTCCACCAGCCACGCCAGAGTCGTCTCTGGCCGGGAGTGCCACTAGAGGGGGGGCAATTGACTGTCCGCGCCACGGAGGGGGAAGCCGACATGAATTTGCTGCATATAGGAGTGGCTCTAGAGTACCGGAGTTGCGGTCGACGGCTTGGCGAGTGCCATCTCGAAGGAGACGATACTTCGCCTTCGTTACTGCCGGTCACAGGGCTACGGCAGCGAACTCACAATACGAGATTGACATGAAAAAGACAGGGTGCAATTTGATACTAAATTCTTTAAAATAAATAAATAAAAGGATACTGGAACAGGATAAACATTTAGTGTGGGGACATCCAGCTCTGGTTTTAGGTTGGTTTTAGCATCCCCTGGACTTGGGGAAAACCACAGCAAATCAGCGAATCAGGAGCCTATCCCAAGAGTCCTTATTAACCCAATTTGAGTCACTGATGTTCCAGTAACCCCATACAGTCAAATCTGTGTACGTAAAGACAACTTTGAGTGTGTGCCGGCCAGAACCACATCAAGCCATATTTTCGTTCTTTTGTTCAGTCTTTGTCGTTAACCACGCTCGTCAAAGAGTGAATCATTGCTGAGTCGCCTCCGGTTGCTCTATCGGGGTGCAGGAATGACGTCACATTGACGTCATTTGTGATGCAAGTTCACAATATAGGGTGAGTCTTAATTAATTTGAGCTGTGTAAAACCCTGAAATATATTTGCTCTAAACCCCTCTTCTCATTTGGACATTAGAGTGAAATACACAGGCTGTAAAAGTATATACAGTGTATAGTATTTACATGTTTGACCTGCTCAAACTATGAATGAATCTACCTTCTTTATTACGCCCCATAGGTCAATAAATAAATATGTCTATATTGTCTATGCATCCATATCATGACTCTATATACAGATGGAAATTTCCATTCAAATATTTCACTTAGAATGATAAAACAATGCAATGGAAATAAATACAAATATATTCTGGAAAAATTATGGAAGTATCCCAATACAACAGATAGCGAATTCATCAAACATTTGGTTTATTTCGTTTTATGTCAAATTTGAAAGCAAATGCACTGGCAGTTTGCCCCAAGTCTGCTAAATATAAAAAGTCCTACATTTTTTGTCAGGGCTTATACATGGGTGTTCGAACAAACACATTTTTATGAATTTGCATTAACTAATGAGCATAAATTTACCTCCGTTCAAACTCATATGAATTCACAATTATTTCCGAGGCATCACATTGGTTTCTCTACTATGGCCATTATATATGTAGTCTGCAGAACTTGATTGGATGAGATTTGGCGTAAAATTTTCCTCTGAATTTTGAAAATTAGACCAGCAAATCAGTTTCTCGCCTCCTTCTGGAGAGTTGAATAGACTGTCCTCTAACAGGCTCGTGCCTGCACTGGACTTTCACGGTGATACGATGGTAATCAGTTCCCAAACAGTCACGCGTGCTGGGGTCTTCAGGCTGGAACATTCGGCCCTCTGTACAATGCCTTACGCCTACTGTCTCAGATCAATATTTAAAAAACTAAACAGTAATACGTTGTAGACTGCCTCTGGCCAGAGCGCCTAGCACACCCTGGAAGTTAATGAAGTGGATCCCGTTTCTTTAGCGGTGTTGGAGTTAACAACCCTGTCCTTACGCTTAACACTCCTGAGCTGAAATATCTTAGGTGTCCCCACTAGGCCTCGAGGCATTTCTGTACAAGCAGGAGCCAAGTTCCTGTATCACAGACATTACTGAAGATGTAGAGGACACAGCTAGTACAGGGCTGGGAGGGAGGGGGTTATTGATCAGCGGTGTCAATGTGATATCAGTCCGTGTCTCTAGGTCTTTTCTCTGCCATCACACCCTTTACAGGTGTAACAAGTCAATTAATCAACATGTCTATCTAATATTCAGTACTGAGTTTGAATAATAGCATGTTAAGCCACATGTGTTACTGGACTCTCTTGCCTAGAGAGACAGCGTTAGCCTCGTTTCCACAGTCGAGCCAGCCATGTCCAGACTAAAGCCTCATGCCAAAGTCTCAGGCTGCTGGTCCATTTGCTTGTCCATCGTCGGGCATCGTAGGCACCAGTGTAAACATCACCCCCTTGTTAGCATCGTGCTCCCACTGAAAAATGGCTGCTAACTTCAGTATTTTGAAAACAGGGTAACTGTTATAACTGTGATAACCCTGCCCTTGACCATGACCTTTACTCTGACAGTCTCGATGAGGACAAGGGGAAAGGAAGGGCTAAAAGCAGACTTGAGGCACTGAGAAGGCATGACCAAAGCACCTTTGAAGCCCAGAAGTATCTGTGGAAAAGCAACAAGCACTAGCACATGCAAGCTCTCCTGGGATTAGTGTGGCTGTGGAAATGGAGCTATTGCTGAAATTGTAGTGCACCAGTATGGGTGGAGCTACAGGTACTCCAGAGGGACAAAAAGCATCTTCAAAAAGCATTCATTTTCCAGAAGAATTTTGAATCTTTTTGCTAATTCATGTAAAAATCTATGTTTTAAAATTTGGTATGATAATAAATGGTATATGAATCATCTAGGGCAAAAATTCATTCAAAAAGAAATTCATATTTAATAATTGCTGGTAAAATGTGTAATATAGATACAGTACAGAATTTCCAATGTGATATTTCCTCATGTCAAATTGCACATGTACAGGTAACTTCCAAAATAAAAGCAGCACCTTGGTAAATCGGGGGACACTCAAAAGGCCCTGGCCCAGGCTAGGAGAAAATATTTTGAAAGGTTTTAGCAGTACTGTACCTGGTAGGGGTAGAGGGTGACCCCGTTGGCCCGGGGCATGGACCAGGTGCCTTCAAGGTATTGGTGTGCCTGGAGGGCCACCGAGCTGAGCATGTTGCCATTGCTGGGGCTGGTGGGCAGAT
Source organism: Aldrovandia affinis (assembly GCA_029706075.1). Classification (NCBI taxonomy): domain Eukaryota; kingdom Metazoa; phylum Chordata; class Actinopteri; order Notacanthiformes; family Halosauridae; genus Aldrovandia; species Aldrovandia affinis. The sequence continues at coordinate 4,114,903 of JAINUG010000027.1, read as the reverse complement.
GGGGTGCCTGCGGGGCGCCGGGTTTGCTGGAGGGGTGTCCCGGTGACCCGTTCCTCCTTTCCGCCCCTCCCCCGAGCCCCAAGCTGCTGGGTTTGGGGCCGTGCTTGGGGTACCCCGCGCTGAACCCCGCGGCTGAGGCGGGGGCAGAGCTGGCGGCGGCGGAAGGGGCGGGGCCAGGGGGGAGGTAGGCGGGGCCGGGCAGGTGGGCCCAGTCGCGGGGCAGGGGCGGGCCCTGCTGGATGTTCCGGGAGCCCACCAGGGAGGGCAGGTTGGAGAGGGGCGGCGGGGGGGAGCCCGGCGAGCTCTCGCGCTGCTCCAGGGAAGCGGCCTGCTCCAGGGTCAGGACCATGTGCACGGCCTCCTGCTTCAGCTGGGTCAGGTGGGTGGCGCAGACCTCGCAGCGGCTGTCCCGCTCGTTCCACGCCTTGCGTGCTGTTGGGCACCTGGAGCTTGTCGTGGAGCAGGGCAGAGAAGGAGGGGTCCTGAGAGGAGGACAAAACAAGAGAGGGGGTTTTAACAGAGCTTAAAATGATATGGTTCCATCTGCGAATGATACAGTTCTGAGATGTCAAGCTTTCAAGTCGAACATCATAGCATTGCTTTGTATTGCATCTACGTTAGTTTGAACACAATTACATTTAAGAGCATTCCTTTGCGAAGTTATTTTTTATGAAAATGTCAGACAGAACCCTATAATTCTAAGCTCGATTATGAGCCAGGTGTGCGCTGTAACCTTTCCCCACAATCTCCTTCCCAATGTTTTAACTGCTGCTGTGGATTTACAAGGAGACAAAATAAGCCAAAGGAAGTTTCTACGCTATCAGCATCAAAATTGGACTAAACGGGTCATTATATCGGGAAAGCCAACAGCTGTTTTAAAAACGGAATACTGATGGCCTCCCGGGTGGTCTAGCGGCTCCAACGTTCGGCGCTGGCCACTGTAACCAGGGTTCGACTCCACCGGCCATGCCAGTATCAGCTCTGGCTGGGAGTGCAACTAGGGGGCGGCAATTGGCTGTCCGCCCCAGGGTGGGGGGAGGGAAGCCGATGCAAGTTTGCTGCATATAGGAGTGGCCCTGTGCGCATACCGGAGTTATGGTGATGGCTTGGCAGGTTCCAGCTCAGAGGAGGCGGTATCGGGACTACAGCACCAAACTCGTAAGATATATGAGGGAGAGGGATAATTGATGTGAAAAGGAGGATATAATTGGATACAGAAAAAAAACTAGGAGAAAAACTAGGAGAAAGCAGAAAAAGAAAATAGAAAAAAAAAACTGAATACACGTGCCATCTGTAAATATTCTGAGGATGTGAAATGGTCAGATGGCCTTAGCCAGCTCACTTTACACTTTGTTCGATGTTCCTCTGCCATGGAGTTTTTATGGCCTGATAATCCATACAAATAACATCAAATATAATAATAATAGAAATATAGCTAAGTAACAAACTAATACTGAAGAGTGAATAATTGCCACTTGCAACTGTATTGGTTGATTTTGAAAGCTAGTGTGCTTGCAGACTGTGCCTGTCTTTCTCAACAGTGCTCTGATGAAGGCTTACAGCTTGAATGCATTCGTTTTTTCGAGAAATGTTATTTCAAAATATCAGCCAACAGAACACAAAGCGCAGAGTGTTCCAATTCATCAGATGATTCTGTAAACATCTTTCAAACTGAAAAGAAGCATGATCTTTTAAGGTCTTTTTTTCTGATGGTAATTTTTTTTTATCAGGATTGCTTGAATAAACATTATTTCACTCAGATTTGTCTAAAAGCTTGAGAGAGATATTGCAGATTTTCACTAAACAAATGAACAGATTTTATGCCTTCGGGGTGCCACTGTAGACTCTTAAACCACAAACACACAGCCTGCAGCAAGCAGCTCTGATGTGCTTACAGGAGGAGGGGAGGGATCACGGCAGGCAGAGAAGACACACATACACACATGCACACACACACAGACACATACACACACACACACGCACATACAAACACACACACACAAACACACACGCACGCACACACAAGCAGACACACACACGTGCACACGCACACACACGCGCACACACAAACAGGCAGGCAGAGAAGACACACATACACACACACACACACACGCACGCACAAGCAGCAGACACACACACATGCACACACACGCACATACAAACACACACACACACATGCACGCACATGTAGACACACATACACACATGCACATGCACCCACAGACACATACACACACACACACATATGCACGCACATGCAGACACACACACACACATTCACATGCACACACAGGCACATATACACACACACACATGCACACATGCAGACACACACAACACACGTGCACACAGACATGCACACACACACGCACGCATACAAACGCAAAGATAGAAACACACACATACATCACACGCACACACACACACACACACACACACACACACAAACACAGACTGTTGAAATTAAGTTTTTCATTTGTCACTATAATTTAACAATGTATACGTACACAGTAGTTATACTGTACCAACCTCTTTAGTTACAGTGTACTTGCACATATACAGTATATATTATGGCCACTAAAGGCACGCTAAAGCACCCAGCTGGTGAGGCAGTGCACTGAGGGGGGCGCTAAAACCGCTATTCTGCTTCATTGTTAACTTTGGAGAAACAAAGCCTTTTTTCCAACAGAATGCCCTTTTCCTGTTCCACCTCCCCTGGCCAAGAGGTTAACAACGCGAGGCACACATCCAGGCAATCAAGACCTCCTTCCACGAGCTCAGAAAGGAGCTCTGTCCTGATTAAAACCGCACATTCCTGCTGTCAGTGTAAATCCACAAACTGGCTTTTCTGCCCGTATGGCAGTCATTACTTCAGCTCCCTTTCCTAAAGGCACTATATAAGTCTATTTCGGGTTACACTGTATCGCATTGTGTTGTTTCAGGCCCAACCGGGAGGTTGCGGTTTACGGAATCTCGGCGGTATCCGCTTCCTAGTTACGGGACAGGGGCGTTTGACGTGCCAGCGCAGCAACAGCGCCGGGATGGCATTTTCCTGAATGCTAAAAGCGAAATGATGTTCTATTTCGCCAACGCAGGCTAATGTGGCCAGGTTCAGAAGGATCCTGTTGTCAGGTTAAAAAAAAATTATTCATCCTCTATCAACTTGAGACTGAGGTTCTGTACGGTGTACTGTAACATCGTCTTTACGGTGCAGCTAACATGAATATTCTTCCTCTTTATGATTCACCGCTTGCCTAGCACCAGGGCTGATTTTTGGATTTGCGTATTACCTGCCTACCATACGCTGCGTGGTGCGCCCATATGAAAAGAACGGGCTCTCTCTCTGTTTCTTGCCCTGAACAAATCCATACCAAGGGACAAGGTGCCCTGTTCATGCACTGCCCACGCAGTCCTGAGGGATTGCCCGCACGTCATATAAGAAGATGAAAGTTCTCCACATCTCACCCGATTCTTCACGCCGCATGCATTTCCCAGCATCAAAAACATGTAGGGGAGAGCGGGGTATGTTGGCACACTTTCCACTGTGTCTTACCTGTCTTGGGCACAATACATCGGAGTGGTATAAATGTCATACCGAATGAAAGGTGGAAGTCTTGGGCACATATTTTGTATGAATTGCATTTTCATGTATTATTTCAGTATGGAGTTGTAGACAGTTACATAGAGGGTGTGCACTTGGGACGACTTACCCCACCAGTGGGTAAGTTGTCACATTGGATTATCAACAAATAAGAACACAACACAGTAATTGTAAAGAAAACATGTCTTTTTACTTTAAAATTCAAAAAACAACCAAGTACATTTCATTACAGAACTCATCTAATCAGACTCATCTTCCGAGTCACAGTTCTGGCACACATAAATTGTGTGGCCTGGGGTGCAAGCATCATGGGCCCACTTCTTGCATCTCCCACACTGCACCCAAGTCTCGTTTGGGCGGCTGTTCGAGAATGGCTCCATGCAGACTAGGCATAAGCATTCCCCTTCATCCGCTGGTGACTCGTCCAGGTTTCTTTTTACCCTTGCCTTTTTATTCCCCAGAAACAGCCTTTTTTTAGATTGCGATGTTTCAATTTGTAGTGCTTGCTTCACGGGTGTGTCTGTTAAAATTGCGGTCCTGCGCCGCTTTCTTCCGTTATTAGCTTGTTTTCGGGGACCAGCTTTTGGAAATGGCCGGAGGTCCTCTGGAGTTGGTAGTCTGCTGGGATGGGAACTGACCGGGTCTGGGTGTGTCTCTGTGCCTGTGCTTGTGCCTGGCAGGGCAGGGTTGGTGCTTGTGCCTGGCAGGGCAGGGTTGGTGCTTGTGCCTGGCAGGGCAGGGTCGGTGCTTGTGCCTGGCAGGGCAGGGTTGGTGCTGGGGCCTGATGGGGCAGGGCGATCCGTGACATAGGATGGCGCAAACTCAGTTTCCAAAAAGATGTCCCTGTTGTAAGGCTGTACCCCAGCTACCCTAAAGCCAGCCTGAATGTTCAGGGGGGTTGCCGCCACAGGATACGCGATTGCCACAATCCCAGGAATGTCATAAATAGTCATTGTTTTCCCAGGATTGTTCCTCATCCATGCATCACACGCCGTGTTGATGTGCCTTTTTTTAGCGGCCCGTAGACAGACCTGTCTAAGGGTTGAAGCCGATGAGAGCAGTGGGTGGGAACGAGACCATAATTATGCCGTTTTCTTTGGCGTAATTGAGTCCATCAATGGACATATGAGATATGTGGTTGTCCAGAAGCAGCAAAGATGGTTTCTCCTTTGAGCATTTTGTATGCTCAGTGAAATGTTTAAGAAAGTCAACAAAGTGCACATCTTTCATCCACCCCGATGGATTTGCCGCCCCCTGCTGCCAGGTGGTCCGCTGTTTAAAAAATGGTCTCGGAAGTTGACACGGGGAATATGAAATATGGAGGTATACTATTTCCTGTGGCTGACACAGCACAGGCCAGTGTGACCAGTGTCCCCCTTTCAGCGGAGGTCAGCGACCCTACTTGTTTGAATCCGCCTGGCCACTACTTTGTCAGGCTTATGGACCGTGGTCACCCCAGTTTCGTCCACATTCCATATGTCCCCGGTCCAAATCGATGCCTGTCCAGCACATTGGCTAAATTGTCGAAGAAGGCATTTACATTTTCCCGGTTGAAGCTACTAGCTCTGGCAAGGCTCGTTGCCTCAGGCTTTCTTATCGACAGCATTGGGTGCCTTTTTAAAAGGCTGTAAACCATTCGGAGCTGGCCTTTTCTGTTTCAGCCCACGTTGGTGAGAACTGCAGCTTGTGTGCCACAGCAAACTGGTAGGCAAGTCTTTTGGTCTCACTAGGCGACAGACCGAAATAAATGTCCGCTGACCTGGCAATATAATGGACCAGCTGCATCTCCAACTCAGGTGGAAATATCTGCCGTGGCTTTCTATAGCCAACCAATGTTGTTGGCATGGCTGCCTGACTGACAATCTCTTCGCTGGTAATCTTTTCACAATACCGAGCCAGAGTACGGTAGTTTATATTAAAATCGTTTGCTGTGCTTCTGATTGATATGTTCTCCAGCTTCACCTGTCTGACTGCCTTCAGCATTATATCCGGAGCTGTGCTACCATTCTCTGTCTTTCTTTTATAATTTCGCACCATCATCTCACTTTATTTTTGGTTCCTTCGATGGTTTGTTCCTTTCCTTCCTCCCCTCAATGCATATTTCCTTCAAAAACAAATTTAAATTAGCCTCATGTGACAACTTGCCTCAAAGCCATTTAGACAACTAGCCCCAAACGGGCATGTGGGCAAACGTTTGTTAAAAAAACACGGTTAGTTCGACAAAATACTGCAGCTAACATATAAATAAACACATTATTGTTTCCCTCATTCGGTACAGAAACATAATTTAGGACATTTTTATACCTAACACGGTTTTATTACATGAAATACACGACACCATTTACTTACTTTTGCAGGAAAAAAGGCGAACGACTTCTGCTTGACTGCAATTAAAGAGGCCTGTGACCACCTGGGCAAAGTAATTCAAGCTGGCCCTAATTGCACCAAAGCAGCTATTCCATTTTTTAGCTGGCGCCCCTGTGGTTGGAGGTATGAACAGTGTGACAACTTACCCATGTGACAACTTACCCTGCTCTCCCCTACTATTAATATAATCAAATATTATAATTTTTTCATTGTTTATTATTCATATATCTATTGATTCGACCCTCAGGCCAACCGACAGGGGAGTCTTTCCGCTCTTCACGCAAATTGCGAGCCCCGCTTCCAGCCTCGCTCACACAAAACACGGAGCTGGCGCCTTCACTGGAAGGGCTGCGTTAAAGCACCTTGCTCAAGGGTACGAGGGAAGGCATCGCGTCCTGGATCCCTGCCCACGGCCATCTGGTTTTACAAACACGGTGCCCTCACCAACATTCCGCATGGCTGCCCGCGCATCCGCCGAGCGACGGGCACAAGAGGCACAAACACGCACGGAAAATCTTCCGCGGTTTTCTCTCCCTGTTTGTTTTACACCGGTTGGCGCTCGGCTCTGGCAGGGCTCCACGGAAGGCAGGTCACGCGGCGCTTCAGAGCCGAACCGCAGAAAGCCTGAGAACCGGCCGGGTTCACCGGACCACTGGGGGCGTACAGTGGCACCGTAAGAACATAAATAATAAATGTTATTGCATTTTATATATTTATTTTCTTTATTTGTCCATTATTTATCCAGGTGAGTTCCATTGGGATATAAATGTCAAAGCAAGAGGGCCCTGGCCAAGATAGTGGCAGCATAAACAATCAAACACAGACCATTGAGATGGGTGGACAGACTTGAGGCACAGCCTTGGGTTGCTTTCATTCGTATGCATGAGGTTCATGAAAACTAAGGGAGTTTTGATGGCAGAACTGTAATCACTGGAGCAATTAATCCATCATATTTAATTACTTCCAGACGTCCATTCAAAATAAAATGAACACACTCACCCTCCTCTGGAAAAAAATCAAAATCCAACATGATTCATTCCTTTTTCTCTCTAAAAATATCAATATAAATATTTACAGAGTGGCAGGAAGCTAGTAGATTGGCTTAGTGGGACAGTCATAACACAGCCACTCGTTAGGTGGCCTGGGAAGTGTTTCGGGAATTCGGCTGACGAGTCGACAAGCCATCCCTCTCACCCCCAACCCCTCCGCTACAAAACCCCAATTCAAAATGTCACCCTACTTTGTGACAGGAAACAGAATCTTACCTTTGGGGAATTTGTTGCTATGGCTACTACAAATCTGAATAAGAGAAGTTGTCATTTCTGCCCATATTTTACTTATTCCAGGGCTGACAGCATTCCACCGAGCAGGTAATGTCCTACCAATTATTCATGCCTTCTCTAAATTACATTCCGTTTGTGGATTTCTCCCTTAAACAAATTGTGCCGTGGCTTCAAATTGAAGATCATCTCAATTGGGGATTTTAATACATCTTCATGCTTCAGACAGACACACTGAGGGGGTCTAGGGAGCAGGAGGAGCAGTATTACAGTACTGTGGGGGCCCTAGTGGGCTGTAAATACTGTAAATATGTAATAACCGCTGTATAATAGTTCATTAACATCTCCATTGTGTTAAAATAAAGTTGTCTTCCAAAGAGGGGGAAAATATTTTTTTAAAAATATATAAACAAGGGGCGGCGGATAGCGTAGCGGTGTAACGCACCCGTATCTTGGCTGGTCCGATACGAGTGTGCGCTGCCTATCAGGGACGCGCTTCGAAACCCATCTATGCCAGACCGGCCCTGCCGTTAGCCCCAATCGGGGGCGGCGTTTGGCTGTCCGCCCCAGGGGGATGGGTGAACCGGCTCGAGTTTGCCGTGAAGCACGTAAGATGTCTCCAGTAGGTCGGAGTTCACTGCCCTCTGAGAATTAGCTTACCTCGTACAGATGAGCAGCAAACTCGTGTAGGGATGGGCAAATCGAAATAAATAGAGGTTATAATTGGCCACTAAATTGGGAGAAAAACGTAAACACACATGACGTGTAAATGCTTCACGAGACGGGATGCCATCGCACGAAACGGACGTTATTCCCTGTTTCACCATCCGAGAAGTGACAAATGAGCCTCCGCTCGTCTCGTTTCCTCTCATCTTAGTGGCTGCTAGCCCGGGAGACCTGTGCAGGTCTGAAAGCAGCCCGTATCTGCAGCGCACACTAAATAAAACACGAGAGCGGCCCTGCACAGCTTCACTCGTGTTTCTTTCACTCTTTAAGGCAAACATTTTTTCACTGGCAGGAGCGGAGCGGTTCAAGTGCAGATTTATGTACAATTACAACAGGCACTGTTAGCCTCCCCCAGCCCTGAGAAGATCCAGATGTCCCGAGACAGCAGTGGTGAACGGCGCGGCGAATTAGCGCCGCGATGCGCAAACCCTGACGCTTTTCATCGCATTAACATCGCCCCGGCGCAGACTCTGCCCAGCGCCGCGCGTCTATTTGAGCTCGCTTCCAGTTAAATGCGGATTCCTATTACTGAATCTGTCATCACGTTCAACATTCATTTTATTTCTTTAAGGCGGCGCTGACAGGGGAACTGTACACAGGCATTTAAAAACCAGTTCAAAAGTTTGATTGGTCGATTACTTCAGCCCGCAGATTTTATTCAGGTTTTTTTTCAAAACAGCAGTCAATCCTACATTTCAGTCAAATATAACTGCGTCAACATCAGTGGGTTTGTATACTTCCAAGACGTTTGAATGGATGAACATGGACTGAGGGAGACTTGTATTAATCCGGAAGGGAAGCGTCGTCTCTGGGCTGGGACTGCTGCCTGGAGAATCTCACTGCAAGTGAGCATCATCCACCACATACACGGGGCTCTGCGGGAGACTTATTTCTTACGCCGCGCACATTTCTAAATATACACACTCTTTCCCCCGCTCCAAAGAACAGATGAGCTCGATCATTTCCGTTCGAGGCTGAACGAGTCCGATCTGAGCGCACAGGCGAGAATGCGAAACGACTCGTTGCGGCGAGCATAGGCGGGTGACGCGGTCAGGGGAGGGGCTCCGGAGAAGAAGTGAACCGCAATCGACCGCGGAGATGCGCCGGCCAGTCCCGGTGACGCACATCGTCTCAGTAAATAAGACATCAGAGGAATAGACCGCCGGTGATCTGAGGCAGGCCAGCGTGCCATCCCTCTCATCCAAGTCCCCCATAATGCAAGGTGGACAAGGTGCAGCTCCAGTGGCCACTAATCCTTAATTAGCACCGTTTGGGATGCAGGGGCCACTTAAACAGTGTTTCCCCACCACTTGCTGTCGAAGCAAATAAGGCCGACCAAGGTAACAGACTCTGTGTACCTCTGGAAGTCAGGGCCTGTATGTATAACGCATCTCAGCATAGGAGTGCTGATCTAGGGTCAGGTTTCCCCTGTCCATATTCTAATCTTGCCCTAAAACTGATCCTGGACCACCACTCCTACTCTCGTCCAAGGTCTGTTTGAGGGAGTGCAGTCCAGCAAGCGGGGGCGGCTATACGGAGGTGGTTGTGAAAACGCTTATGTTAATGCTTCTCGCTGCCGCCTTGACAGAATCAATTAACATCCCGCTCGATGGGAAGCCCGGCTGGGCCAAACAGAGAGAGGAAGTTAGATAACACAAGCCAGATACTGTAGCAAGACTGTAAAACTTGCCTTCTCGCACTGCCCCCTGTAAAAATGTAGTTTCCCTGCCAAAATATCTCTGTGATCTTTAGAGAAAGCGTATTTCTTAAGAAGGAGCCCTCATATCGATCTGGTTCATGCAAATGTCTGTATTTTGTCTACAGTTTGGGTATTTATTCTAAATGTTGTAACACTCAGGACTTGATAAAACAAGGCAAGGGTCAGTCAGAGCAGGCATATTCATTTTCTCATGGAAAAAATTGCGCTTGACTTAAGTTCCCATTCTACCACCGGGGGCGCTGCTCGTTATGTTGAAGATACAATATAGCTACTGCTGCAGAGCTGGATAACTTCCTTCATGGCAGTATTAAAATCTACACCAGTGAATCTAATTTATAGTATCAACATATTTGACTTGAAAATGAGAAAAAGAAGAAGGAACACCACAGCATGTAGTTTAAAAATATGTAGTAACAGCAGGGCTTGATTGAAACGTAGGTGGCAAGGAAGAAAAACATATATTAGATTAAAAGGCCTTTAATAAATTGGCATGCATCTTCAACAATTTGATTTAAAAAATTACATAAAATGAACTGCAACTATCTGCAGTGGCTTTTATTTCTCTATGTCCATGCCCTTGTATTCAAAGAATACCTTGTACTCCAGGTTCACCAGAGATTTAAAAATACCCAACTACATGAGCACCAACTGACGGTTTATATTGATTTACAACATGATAAAATTTTACATTTTAGATTTTCCGACCTCAACAGTACGTCAAATGCAGTTTGCCGCTTGTTGAAAAGCCACTGCGGTATTTCATGGGTTTTGTAGTCAGAAACAAATCTTACAGGCTCACTGTCGATTCTGTCCACAGGCACTGATTTAGGACCAGATATAAAAATAATATACTGAAATGTATTTGAAGTGTATTCAAATTATTTATAATACTACACTTCAAATGTGTTTTTTTATGATATAATCGGAAATTTACTTCAATTATATTTTTGGGGGACTTGGGTTAACTTAGGAAAGTGTACTTTATTGTCATATGTTTAAAATGTAACTTAAGTACACTTCCTTAAAGTCTATTTCATAATCATAATCATTTAATTAAATTAATAATGCAATATACTAATTTCTAGTATACTTAAATGTAATCTAATGTAAATGTGCTTAAATACATTACTCAAAAAATATGCTTGGATTGAATATAATTTAGGTACTTTATTATACTTTCATAAAATAAATGTTTCTTCCTTATAAATATATACTTTAATTTAAATTAATGTTCTCAACTAATGTAGCTGGCATTAGGCTATAGCCTATAACTGCTCAAGTATAACAAAGTATACAAAAAATGTGAATTGAATATACTGAAATAATAAAACATATAATTCAATATATTAAAATACATATAAAAGTCTAATAAGTTGTTCCAAAATAACACATTTTACATATATTAAAATTATATGATGTTAAAATTATACTGCTGAAATATATTTTAAGTCTATTATTTTTCACCAGAGGTTATTCTAGTGAACATTTTGCTGGCTCTGCTTTTTACAAATCATTTTACAAACAGCTTGGATCCTGCCAGTGGGGCAGTAATTTGCTTTGCGTTCCACAAAACCCAGGTTTAAACCAGGCTTGTTCACAAGGAAACTGAACACACACAACCAGGCGGCAGTGTGGTATAATGGTTAGGGAACTGTATTCTTACCTTACCTTGTATTAATGCACAACTTGTAAGTCGCTCTGGATAAGAGCGTCTGCTAAATGCTTAAAATGTAAAATGTAAAATGTAACTGGGCTTGTAACATTTAGGTTGCAGGTTTAATTCCCAGGTGGGACACTGCCATTGTACCCTTGAGCAAGGTACTTAACCTGAATTGCTTCAGTAAAAATATCCAGCTGTATAAATGGATTGTAAAGAAATTTAAACTGTAAGTCGCTCTGGATAAGAGCGTCTGCTAAATGCCTGTAATGTAATGTAATTTAATGTAATGTAACCTGTATTGTTCAATAAAAGTTATTGGCAGAAGGTCCACTCTGCATTAGCGTGTCACCGCTGTGAGGAATAGGCCCGTTGGACAATGTCCCTCCATTTCGCAAGCACAAGGACCGTGCTAAAAATATAACGTTTGTTCGCAGTATCGAGGCGGTGTGTGAAATGCAAACATAGCTGAGACATCCTTGTGAACGGGACCTTGGGGAGCCCCCGTCCCTTTTTCTTGTCCTCTACACACTCTTCTTTCACGTCGTCACAGGTCGACTAAAGGCGTAAAACCCACCTGGGAGTCAACATGTTGTCTCTTATATGGAGCTGCGGTCCAAACCGAATGAATCATGGGCTGCTATTGTGAACAGCATCCCCCGCCTCGCCGAGGGGCTCTGCTTTGACAGTTTCGGTTCCCTGGGTCCTTCTTGCCTCTCTAAATCTGCCTCAGCTCTATAAAGGAATCTTCACGCGCAATATTATTCATTGAGTATTTGAGAATCTGAGGCCTATATGATCCAGCTAATGGCATTGCAATGACACCTGGCTCACTTCCTGTTTCACGGTAACTGAGGCAGCCACAGTCATTTCTGTTATTTTGTCTGTCTGTTTTGATGGCAGCCATATGTTTATCTGCATCAGGTAACATGGGGCAGGAAAGCCCTGAATCGGCTCCACAATCCCTCCAGAATGTCTCCAGGCCTCCAGAAAAGGCTGTTCAAAGCAGGAATGGCCTTGCCAGTACAGTGCACTCCATGAGGTCCCCATCCTAAACCCCCCTGTAGACAAATCCTTTTAATAAGCTCCCACTCTTCATCTATATCCCGCCCCCAACCTCCATTCTGCCCTATGGGTGATGGACACCCTTTTTTTGCACAAGGCCCAAAGCCTGCTGGCCCTCGTTCAAATGAGTGCCAGTTTGTGCAAGCACCCACCCCCTGCCCATCCGGACAGCTGCATCACATCAGTAAACACACCCTCAGGGACTAGACCTTAACTCTCCATCAACCCCAATGCCACCCCCCACCCCCCACACACTCCCCAGCCCATGGGGCTAATTGAGACTTTGGGCAGGGGGCCAAAGACAAGCCTCTCCATTTTGGCGTCTTCCCTTTTGGCTGGGTGCCAGTCATTCCCCGGGTGGCCCTACCAAAGATCCAACACAAGAAGATGAACACCAGCCACAGTGCTGGCCAGCCAAGAAACACCCCACTCTATATCTCTATATCTTCCTTCCCAGATTAGACCCTAGTTTTTTTTGTTCATTCTCAAGCCTGCACTAGTGGATCATTCATGCTTTTCATTCCTGTGCCATATAATTCACTGACCTTGGGTATAAAGATACTTTGAAAATGAAATGAAATGAATTATTATTACTGTTATTATTATTATTCACACTTATATTCACAAAGGGTAACATCAGACCTCAGGAGCTATGCAATTGCACTGTTTTTTCCAACACTTTCATGGCAGGTGAGTGCTTGCTCTTCTCACTGATGAATCATCTCACTGCGTTATCTGTCTTCTCCCATTCACAGTGCAGATCATCTGCTTTTCAGACCGCTGAACGGTTCACATACAGTGGGTATAAAACGTATTCATCCGCTTTAGCATTTTTCACCTTTTACTTTCTTACTTCGTGGAATCAAAATGGATTCAACTGTGATTTCTTGCCACTGATCAACAAAAAATATGTAATTGATTAAGGAATAGCTTTAGAGTTGTATTTTTATTTGACATTATAGAGTATTCTGTGTTGGTCAGTAGCTAGAAATCCAGATGAAATCCATTTTGATTCCAGAAAGTAAGAAAATAAAATTAAAAATGCCAAGGCGGATGAATACTCTTTATACACACTGTATATCCCATCCCAAAGCCTTCAGCTTCATCAATTCCACAAACGCACCATTATTTCAAATAGGCCTTGAAACTCTAACTAAAACTTAAAGGGGGTGGGAATTTAATCATTTACAATGGGGAATATGATACATATTCCCCACACTGGGCTCACGCAAACCCCCCCTCTTCAAGACCCCTCCCACCCAAGAATGGCTAGATGGCAGATGATCTACAACCAGCGCCCGCACACATAAAGGCAAGCTTGTTACGGGAAAACTTTAGCGCTACTCATGAGCTCTAACACGTGTGTTTGGATCACACATGGGGCACAGTCCCGGACAGGATCGCAAGGGTGACAGATGTTCCGAATCGACAGAACTCCTTACACAACCCCCCAACTCTGCACCCCCTGGACTCCATTCCACGCTTCACCTTTCCTTCACATGTTTTCATTTTTCCAACCAAAGAATAACACGACCGAAGCACGGCCACCACAAGCTTGTACTCCCAAATAACCAATTTAAGGGGGAAGCCTCGCAGTTTCACCGAAGGAAGGGAAGTCAAAACTCTCTTTGATAAGCTCGAAACCCTCATTACAGATGTGATGTTGCCCGTCCAACACATAATAAAGCATGCCTGTTTCACTTGGATCTCAGTCCAATTTTAACCTCGGCCAAGAGAGTAATAAAATCAATGTGTTCTCTACGCCAGCATTGAGAACCCAGTTGTTTTGGCTAGGAAAAAGGGGCTCGGTACAGGAAAAAGGAAAACTGCTACTATTTCTGCATTTGTATTCTTTGGGGAAGACTGGACACAAGCAACAAGGCTTGAAGAAGTGTTGATGCACCATTAGTTCTCGTGAATGTGTTTTTACTGCTACGGACATTTAAAATCGTTCGCTTGAATACAAATACAAATTTTGTCTGACTCCCATGGTCTGTCTTCTGCATTTCATATGAGCACTTTAACTTCAGGACAGCCAGTTCCTATCCATGAGAGAGGGATTTCAGTTCCTGCGTAATAATTATTTTACAGAATTATCAGACCAAAATAAAAGGAAACCCTGGTAAATGAAGGGTTCTGATAGCTATGTGATGGTGCATTTTGGCATTGCTTAGGTCCACAAGTTAAACACCAATAAATGCAAAGATATTCTGAGTGATCACCTTCATCCTATGGTGAAGCATTTCTATCCTGATGGGAGTGGGCTTTTACAGTATGACAATGCCCCAATCCATAGGGCACGAGCAGTAACTGAATGGTTTGATGAGCATGAAAATTATGCCAACCATATGTCATGGCCGTCTCAATCACCAGATCTCAACCCAATTGAACACTAATGGGAGAGCAGCGCCTGAGACAGCATTTTCCACTACCATCAACAAAACACCAAATGATGGAATTTCTCATGGAAGAATGGCGATGCATCCCTCCTATAGAGTTCCAGACACTTGTAGAATCTATGCCAAGGGACATTGAAGCTGTTCTGGCAGCTCCTGGTGTCCCACTTTATGTTGGTGTATATTTTATTTTGGCAGTCACCTGTAAGTATATACTGTAGACACAGAAGTGTTTTTGTCCAAAAAAAAATATTGCCTTCCAGTTTGTTTTCAATGACCACTTTCCACTTGTTAAGACATTGTTAAGGCATGGGATCAACTTCTCACACAGCGTCTCTTTGCTTTAAAACAGCTCCACCTTTCATTCAGCATTACGGTTGTTTCCAAGCCCTTTCAAATTCACTTAACATGCCAAGGTTCTAGTTAAACTCGAAATGCTGCAGCATCTCCGGGTAAAAGCAATGTTTCATCTCTCATCTCATCACATTCACTCGATGTGTTGTGTGGACAGTAACTCATGACTTTATGTGTCTGATGTTACAGTGGGCTTCCGTCACAGTGTTAACAGAAACCTGACTCATTCTGTGATTTCCACCTGGTCTGCACATGCACAAAGGGAATAGATGTACAAAATAACTTCTACAATACCCTCTTTTACATGAAATAAACAAGTTCAGAAGTACAGAAATATGAGCTGGTCTCACAGGACTTACTAAACCAGCCGTGTGCGTAGGGGTGTGTGTGTGTGTGTGTGTGTGCATGTACATCTGTGTGTGTGCATGCGTGTGTGTGTGTCTGTGTGTGCATGTACATGTGTATCTGTGTGTGTGTGTGCATGTGTGTGTCTGTGTGTGTGTGTGTGTGTGTGTGCGCATGTACGTGTGTGTGTGTGTGTGTTTATACATGTCTGTTTAAGACTCCAAAATATGTGCACTACAGGTCATAACTACAAAAGGGGTATGTTGAATGCATGTGTGTGTGTGAGCGTGCGTGTGTCTGTCTGTGTCTGTGTGTGTGCGTGTCTTTCATTTAAAAAGGCAGGGATGTTTACACAAAGCATGTGAAAAGATCACACAGGAAACCTAAATTATTCAATTTTCCAATTAGGGGTAAATATCAATTATGCACATTCATTAAGATATGTTAATTGGAGGGCTATAATTAGGTTAACATGTAGACTAAGCACAAGATAAACCATTTTTATGAAACTCCTTGGCACATAAGGAGAGATATAATAACAGACACAGGGAGTAGTCAGCTATCTAAGATCAAGTTATGAGGGAGGAAATATGAGATCATTTGCGTGGGCAGTTAATAGTGGTCATTTTGTTATATGCTCTTGTAGAGTTTAGTGAACAATTTGTCAGCAGTCATACCACCCTGTACCATACTCCTGCTGAATTGTTGCAGCTAAGCAGGGATAAGGTTGATTAGAACTTGACAGACCTACTGGGAAAATTACAGGTAATTGCCAGTATAAAGGAAACACTTGAGTAAATGAAGGGTTGTGACAGCTCTGTCATGGTGTGGGGTACATTTTCCTGGCATGGTTTAGGTCCACTCAACCCCTTAGAGGGCAAGGTAAATTCCAATAAATACAAAGCCTTTCTGAGTTATCACCTTCATCCTATTGTGAAACATTTCTATCCTCATGGGAGTGGTCTCTTCCAGGATGACAATGCCCCCATCCACAGGGCACGATTGGTCACTGAATGGTTTGATGAGCATGAAAACGATGTAAACCATATGCCATGCCGGATTCAGTCACCGGATGTCAACCCAATTGAACACTTACGGGAGATTCTGGAGCAGCGCCTGAGGCAGCGTTTTCCACCATCGTCAACAAAACGCCAAATGATGGAATTTATTGAGGAAGAATGGTGTTGTATCCCTTCAGGAGAGTCCCAGACACTTCAGGTTGGTGTTTCCTTTATTTTGGCAGATGCCTGTATGTTTCAAGTGGTGTTGGTGGGCCAGAAGGGGGTGGTCACACACGCACACACACACCAGTGCAAACACGCGCATCTACACAAACGCTTCTAAATGCATTCATTCAGTGAATCATTTCTCACCATTAGCAGTTTCTGTCTCCCTTTTGCACAGGCTGTTGATTGATTATCTCCTTCCGGACGTTAGCGTGTGCAAACTAAAGAGCCGCAGCGGACGGCGAATGAGCTAAGCGAGAAGAAAAATCGTTCTGAGCTGAGGGCGCATAATTAATGAGCATGCGCGACAGCGATTAGCATCGGCGAAGCCGCAATAATCAACAAAAACAAAATGTCTCTCGCCAACATGTTAACCTTCATAATAAGACGTGGCCGATGCACAAAGTGAGAAGCCCTCTCTGGACGTAAGCAGGAGTCCTGCACTGCAGACCAGACTATGTGTAGCTACTGGGCACACTGCATTTTGCCATGCCTGACTGACGCACTGCTTTCCTTTCACACACTCTCAGAAAAAAAGGTACCATACTGTATGAAGTACAAATGCTTGTCACTGCGGGAGTATCGCTGTAGGGTACTCTATTGAACCTTTAGTCAGAAGAACATAATTGTACCCTTGCGAGAAAAATAATGTTATTTGCAGTGCAAGCCTTATGTGTACCTTTGAAGGTAGAATTAACTGCAACAAACACATTTGTACCCTGAGGAGCAAAAGTCTATCCTTTATTTTTGAGAGTGCAACGTAAAACATCATCATCATTTTGTCATTTCCATTTCCCTCGCAGTGGGGAGGTCTGGTTTTTAATATACCCCCCCCCCCATCATCTGACCACGCATGTCATTTCCACACACACCTGACTGTGATGTAGATTCCAGGGAACAGGGAGAGGAGAGAGTCATGTTCACTCCATCCAGCAGTCGCATTTAAATGAGCTCTGGTCAAAGGCAGATGCACGCTGCTCTTCTACGTGTCCATCACCCACCACAGATACGCGTTGGCTTCATGTTTGCAAATGACACTGAAGAGGTAAGCTAAGCTTCTGAGGGGAAGAAAAACATAACAGCAAATGTAACTAAGCCTATCTATCACTTTTCTATCCCTCTGTGTCTGTCAATATGCTGTTTGTCATAAATTAAATTATTGTCATTTGTGTGTATTTTGCTGAAGTTATATGAATCTGTGTAGGCCAAGTCACCTTTGCCAGCTGTGGGAAGAATATCCTCTTCAGAGGACAAAGTATCTGTCTATATATCTACACTATATGGCCAAAAGTCAGTGGGCACCTGACCATCACACCTATATGAGCTTGTTGGACATCCCATTCTAAAACCACGGGCATTAATATGGAGTTGGACCCCCCTTTGCGGCTATGACAGCTGCCATTCTGATGGGAAGGCTTTCCACAAGATTTTGGAGTGTGTCTGTGGGAATTTGTGCCCATTCAGCCAAAAGAGCATCTGTGAGGTCAGGCACTGATGTTGGACGAGAAGGCCTGGCTTGCAATCGGCATTCTAATTCCTCCTAAGGGTGCTCAATGGGGTTGAGGTCAGGGCTCTGTGCAGGCCAATCGAGTTCCTCCGCACCAAACTCGTCTAACCATGTCTTTGTGGACCTCGCTTTGTGCACAGGGGCACAGTCATGCTGAAACAGCAAAGGGCTTTCCCCAAACTGTTGCCACAAAGTTGTAAGCGCGCAATTGGCTAAGATGTCTTTGTATCCTGTAGCATTAAGAATACCCTTCACTGGAACTAAGGGGCCTATCCCAAACCCTGAGAAACGGCCCTGAACTCAATAATTAGTAGGGGTGCCCACTGACTTTTGGCCATATAGTGTATCTATCTTCATGATGCTGTACATTCAGATTTTCTTATGGGGAGTTCTGTACTATGCCATAAATGGTAACAGTAATGGTAACTGGTTAGGCTCTCTCAAGCCTCTGTGGAGCCGCCCTCTACCACCCAGTTGCAGGATGAACATGGAGCCACTCAGCAGGGCAGAGAGAGGCCCTTCAGAAGCAGCTGGGAAAGCTCAAGGAGACATGGGAAAGAGCAGGTGGGAGCGCTCACTGGGCTGCTCTCTCTGCTTGTAACCATGGTGCCGTACGGTACCATAACTGTGTGTCCCCTGAGACAGAGCATCTGCCCATGAGCTGGGTTGAAGGTCACCCATCCGCCTCAACCCCCGACCAAACACCGTTATGGAACTCCAAAGCATGCTGGGAGGAGCTTCAACTGACACTTAACGTGAACACCCAGCTAATCATTTTTTGGCTTCTCAGAACATTCCAGCTAAACTCTTCCAACGCGTATATTGGTGTAATTTCCTGGATGTCGTCCCTTGAATGTCACAAGGAACATTGCAGGAAAAATCTCAGAATGTTCCGTTTTGTTATTCCTCTTAAAAATATATATTTTGAATTGTGTATGGTCATTCATGTAAAAGGATGGCAAGATTCAATGGCTTACATTGGGGACACTTTGAAATGTTATTGACACATATCCTCTGTGATGTTTTTTCATGACTACATGATAACCCTCAGGGGATGCAACGTGTCAGTATGTGGCATGCCTTGAACTTCTGTTACTTGCTTGGAACAATAAATATGTTCAGACTTGTTTGGGAACATTCTCCCTCAAAACATTATCTCACAACCAAATAGGAACCTAACCAGATTTTTCCTTAACATTCATGCACTTTTCCATAACCAGTATGTCTTTACCCTTCGGGAAACATAAGGTGGTGGGCATGCAGAGTGAAACAAAAACCAGCCAAAAAAACAGGAAGAAAAAAACATGGCTTCTTCCCCCAGGATTGACATTTGGATCATCCTCCATCCATCTGGTGGACTCGGCGAACAGTCTCACATCACTGCTATTGGCTATTTTGCATTTGATCCTTGACTCAGGTTCTTAAAAGGCTCTACTGGCCCCGGGCACAGATTAAGACCGGTTATTATTACTAATTTCCACTAAGTCTCTACTGCAAAGAGAGGGCAATGTTGGCCAATTTTTTTGCCTGAAGGGAAGGAGAGTGTAATCTAAGGCTAAAAAAGCACTTGGCCCTTACTGTTTATACAATTGATAACTTACGTTCAAGCAATTTAAATGACCAACTTAAGACCACTTTCCTTGTTTTAAATCCCCATAAGCCCCTGGCCCCTGGCTACCTCTATGAATTCTTTTCGCAGTGATTCCCACGTGGTGTTCGGTCTTAGCATTCCCAGTATATCGCAGTTTCCAATCCAATCTACCGCCCAGCAAAGCCCTTTTCTCCCCTGTCTAGCAACCTCACCCTTCAGAACAAAGAAGACCATCTTGTCACATCTTGTAGATTTCCCGTTATGTATTTTAATGTTTCTTTTGGGGGGGGGACAATAACAAGATCAAAAGGCTCTCTATCTCCATTACAAAATGCCTTTGTGGCTCACCACGGTTTGCAATTCTGGCTCGCAGTTTGTCACCAGGAACAGTTGAAGAAAATAAATGTTCCTCTATGATAAGCCATGGCAGCAGTGTTTCAGTGAGTCTGCGGATGTATTTTCTGAGCCATGCTGGCAACTTGCCAGGGTATAACCCTGTAGTGTCTGATAAATTGCATGTCCATCAGCTGCACTGTAGATCAGCCAAAAAATCCTTTTAAAGTCCTCTTGACTGGAGCGGGCAGATCAGGGCAAACAGTTATGTCGTCTTTAGACGATGTCCTCCTTAACGTCGGACGGTATAATTGGATTGCTGTTTCACAGGGAGGGGCTTATGTGACATGGTACGAGAGGACAGGCAGCAGAGTGTTCCTTTTAGACCCCTTTTTCGTTCCTCTTCTTCTTACGTCAGGCACACGGCTGTAGCTTAGATTAGACTTTTTTTCCCAAAATGTCTTAGAAAGAGAGAAGAGAATCTCTGTTCAGCCATGTTTGAGCCTGGGGGGGGGGGGGACACAGATCCCAGTCGCTACACCCTGCTAGCCTCCCTTCATCTCCAGATGCCAGAGCCAGAGAAACGCCGTAAATCCACGCTTGGCAAACTGCGCTATTTGCTCCCCTGAAGGAGAACAGCATAGGAAATGAGAGCTGGGAGCAATTCGGGGGGATCTGACACAGGAAATGGAGCTGGTCCCGCAGAATGCAGGGAGCTTCGCTTTATCGTCCTGTAATAAGTTCCAGCTGGCCACCCGTGGAGGTAAATCTGCGAGCCGCCGCACTCGGAACTCTGAGCGCTCGGGACAGCAAAGTGAGCGCTTCTGAAGGCCATCTCCGGCTTCTCCACGCCCACTCCACCGAGACGGAGACCAACGCCCTGAGCCCCCACCCCCAAACCCCCTCCGCCCCCACGGACACAGCTCCGTCTCCGGGGTCTCAACACACGATCCATCACCGGGACAGGAAATGTAAAAAAAAAATCCAGCTCCCGCGCGCACGCCAAAGCAGCCGAGGCGGACTGATCGAAAGGTCACCCCGTGCGATTCCCGCCGGCTGCTACCATTTTAAAACCGGCATCACGGCGGGAATTCAAAAAGTGAGACCAGCCACGCACGTCCATGCTCTCAGCCAGCGAATCAGGGTCCGGTCCAACAGCGGCCGGGCTGCCACAGGAAGCTCTGCGGAATGGGAACGGTGAGGCGAGCGCTACATAGCGCGGCTCGGTCCCACTCTCAACCTCAGACAGGTGCCTCTCAGTAGGAGCAGCTGCTCTGCTCATCTCAAGCGAATGATGCAAAGAGGTAGAAAAGACTGCAACGCAGACGCCGAGAACAGGCAGGTGCGCTCGCTGTGGCATCACTGAGACTCTACAAAGACCATGCCATTCAGCTCTGCCAACTGAGATTCCCATTAGCAGTGATTTTCCCCATGCGTGATAGTATTAAGCTGGGTTATTGTCTGTCTTTCATGTTTTTATTATCACTATTCTTATAATAGCAACAATCATGTCTGGAGCATGCTCCATATTTTGAGAAGCAAAAAAAGAAAAATGAAGCAGCTTCCTCAGACACCCATGGGGGACAACATTGAAAAAATATGAACTTGAAGTAGAAAAATACAGCCTTCCCCTCAAACAGGTATTCCTCTTAATTATTCCCAATTAGCCTGTAACACCACATTATTGAACACTTAAGTAACTGTGCCACGAAACCCTCATTAGCAGGGCAGTGCGGTGATAGGACGTAGGGATATAGGAAAACACCAAACAACAATACTTCCCCATTGTCGCATTGTCTCACTTTCATATAGAATTCACAAAGCACTCATAGAGAATATAACATTGCATTTCTACCCATGCACTGCATCAAGTCATTCAAAAGACAGATCGTGAAAATTCCTCATGCTTCAAACCACTGCAATCCAATAACTTAATTTCCCTGCAGTTCAATTCTCAAAATATCTGAAAAAGATTCCTGTAAAGACCTGATGAAACCTCCACATCTGTAACACCAATTTACTTTTGTTTTCCTCTCTGTTTCAGTATACAGTCTACATACGCTCCCGGAATGTGTTTGCTAACTGAAATCCTGATGATTGTGTTTCATCTCCCTCTCAAGGCCACAGTTTTGTGCTGACTGATTGATCGCACTCTGTGGGCGGCTGTGCATCCTCAGGTGGCCAGGCATGTGCAGACGATGGCAGGGGTGATGGATGAGACCCTCTAAAAGCCTCATCGAGCACCATGCCATAAATAGCACAACGTTTAGGGGTTTAGGAAAAACATACAAAAGGAATATTGAGCACATTTTCTCTTTGTCAAAAGCACACACACACACACACACGCGTGCGCACGCAGAATTTTACCTTCTCACATCCACACGTGTATGACGTGCGGCCGTCCGCAATCTGTGTCGTACTTCAAGAATAAACACGCTTTGCGCTGTTACTATGGAAATAGGTGCCTTCCAGGGGGTACCAATCACAGGTTGTTTCCGTGCAGTATCAAATGTATTCAAAACGGGAATAAATATGAGAATCACGTCTAACTGATTGCACATAAAGTCTCTGCAAACACAAGTAATTGCAATGGTCTGTCGTCGATTTTCTTGTGAAGTGTTTGCTTTTGCACGGTTGTAAATTAGGCTTTTGTGCAATGAGCGCGCCCGTCTTTGAACTGGCCATGCACTGGTATATCTATGTACTGGTTATACATTTAGTTATACCCGACTGGTGTTAGTTTACACGTTATATGAGTTTAGAACAAACAATCCAAAATTCCTCACAAGTACAGAGCAAAAGACAAATACATTGGCACTGCCTGAAGAAAACATAAGAACATAAGAATACATAATGACAAGAACAGACCATTCAGCCCATCTAGTTTCATCATTTACCTACGGTCTAGTGAGTATCCAACACTGCGTCAAGCCTGGACTTGTTGTTTGTTATAGACTCAGTGAATACAGGTGAACTCAAATAAATATATTATACCTGTTAGGTATAATCGTCACTCTCCTGTTCTTGACTTCATCAGTATAACCCCATTGAGAGCATTTTGTGCTGCCCTTTTCCCCATGTCTACATACTGGTCATGCCCTCTGTAATGTGAGCCCGTCCTTTAGTGTGGCATGTATGCCCTGTCTCTGTGCTGGTGTCACCGCGTCAGCCATGTTTTCCCTTGGTGCCCGACATGCTTCCTGTCACTACAGCAACAGTGTCCCCTGTGGCAGGCATGACCTGATTGGACGGCATGGGAGGGCTGCCAGCACACAGTCCCATACTTGTGCCCTGATTGGACGGCATGGGAGGGCTGCCAGCACACAGCCCAGTCCTTGTGCCCTGATTGGATGGAGTGGGAGAGATGCCAGCACACAGCCCTGTCCTTGTGCCCTGATTGGACACCTTGGGAGGGCTGCCAGCACACAGTCCCATACTTGTGCCCTGATTGGACGGCAGGGGAGGGCTGCCAGCACACAGCCCAGTCCTTGTGCCCTGATTGGATGGCGTGGGTGAGATGCCAGCACACAGCCACGTCCTTGTGCCCTGATTGGACACCTTGGGAGGGCGGCCAGCACACAGTCCCGTCCTTGTGCCCTCGCCGGTCAGCGTGGGAGGGCCGCCAGCACACAGCCCCGGTCCTTGTGCGCTGATTGGACGGCGTGGGAGGGCTGCCAGCACACAGCCCGGTCCTTGTGCCCTGATTGGACGGCGTGGGAGGGCTGCCAGCACACAGCCCGGTCCTTGTTACGGGGCGCAGCGGGGGGACGCCACCCTCAGCAAACCCCTCATCGCCCCTCATCTGGACTCGCACGGCTCCCTCCAGCTCCACGTGGGCTTAATTAGAGCGCACAAGCGGGTCTTTATTTAAGCCAGGCAGGGAAATTACCTCCCTTTTCATTAGAATTTCTTATATCGACTCTTTTTTCCTGCATTTACCAGGGACTGCTCTCGCTCTTTGATCATCCCCATCCTTCCCACCGCAGAATTTTTTTCTCCAATTACTTTTTTCTTTTTCTTGCTGGTAAGTGGCTCACGGTTACCGATACCATTACCCCCCTCGCCTGAGACTCCATTAAGCACAGTGGCTTCTTACAGGACCTTACCTTCGTTATAAACCCCTGCAGAGACCCACGGCCGGAGGAATGGAGCGGCCCGGAGAAGAAATGCAGATATTGCATAGTTCACTGGTACACTGATCTATATCAAATCAGAGACGGGAGACTTAGGACTGAAGGAATGAATGAATGAATGGCATGTATACAGTGCCATTCTATCTGTTCTTTTTCCATTTTTTACCTATGTCTGCGCTGTTGTCTGTTTTTATGTTTTATGTTTATATGAACCCCATGTCGAAGACAATTTTCTGTCATGAATGCGATGGACAATAAAGTTTTCGAATCTAATCTAATCTAATTTCATTCCTTTTCAAGGATCTTGAACCGCTTTATAATGAGGGTAGGGGTTGGGGGGTGGAGATTGACTCCTTCAGTAGATTTCGCGAGCAATATTTACTGACGGGCAATTTCTGCTTTCTGCGATAGTTCTGTTTCGCCTCCCAATTCCCAAAGGTTATTTGTTCCTAATCTCATCCTTCTCCCTGCATTGCATTTCCTGGTCTAATCACACTTCTGTCTCTCTCTTTATTATTCGCCATTACTTGTCTGCATCTCTCTCCTCCTCTCTCTCTCTGTCCGCTTATTAAATAACGCATCCTGGCTCAAGGCCTTTCATTAGCTCTGCATCCGAACATTGTTTGGGAAACGTCCATCCCTATGAGTGCCCAGATTAATGAAAGTGTCAAAACGATGTCACAATGTTTTTAATTGCTCTTTGCAATGGATCTGTGTTTCTTTCCGCACTGCCAACAGTAGACAAAGGCATCAAATTGATGCTTGTTCGTTAGTAGCATAGTTTTCTTTGTGTTTCTCTTTTCTGGCTACGTGAATTCTGTCCTGCTCGATTTATTGTCTGACTGGTCGGAGAGGAGGACGGTCTTCAACATTATTCAGATTGGGACGTGATGGCACAACAATTACAGTTTTCCATGTGTTTATTTTGCTGCCATTTGAATTCAGGGAGCATGAGGGAAATATTATTTTACACACACATTGTCCTATAATAATTCACAGCATTTACTTGGGTTAGACTTGGGCAACGTTACTGCCAATGGGCTAGAATAAAAAATGTTGATCACAAAAAAATTGGGCTGAGATGGCCATGGTATATGGTTTACAACATTTTCATGCTCATCAAACCATTCAGTGACTACTCATGACCACTCCTATCAGGATAGAAATGCTTCACCATAGGATGAAGGTGATAACTCAGAATGGCTTTGTATTTATTAGTGTTTACCATGCCCTCTAAGGGGTTGAGTGGCCCTAAACCATGCCAGAAAAATGCACCCCACACCATAACAGAGCTGCCATAACCCTTCATTTACTCAAGTGTTCCCTTTATTGCGACAGTTATACATATATACCTATTTACTGTATATATAGGGAGAAGTTGGGGAAATAACCGAATACAGTAGGTCTAGGAATAGGGTTTTCTGCCTATTATCTTCCTTAGAAAAACACTCTTGACCAGGATATCACAGGACTTTAGCCTTTCAGCTAAAGTCTTACCTATCCACCTATAACTCCCTTATAACCGGATTTCATGATCGCATGAACAGGGCACTCTTGTTCCTCTAAGATGTCTGTGCCCCCCATGTGCTGCGTGAGTGTGTGTGGGTGGGGGGGAAGTGTGTTTATTATCCTTTTAAATCACAGCGCTGGAGACAGCCTGGTCAGTGTATGTCATGGGGTTTTGCTAATCGCTGGTACATGTTTAGGTCACAGGTTTTTCATACCTGAAAAGCCTAAAGGCATTTACTAAAACAACTGAGGCACTGGGCTTTTAATTCCAGCTTGTTTTTTTAAACATATATTTGTGTTTCTAGCTATTTTTACTGGCCCCAGTCCTGAGAGACTCCATGGATGTTGGCCCAGAATGGCGTGGAAGAAAGAGCTCTCTCTCTCTCTAACACACACACACACACATACTCTCTCTCGCTCTCTCTCTCTAACACACAAACACACACATACTCTCTCTCGCTCTCTCTCTCTAACACACACACACACACACACTCTCTCTCGCTCTCTTTCTCTAACACAAACACACACACACTCTCACTCTCTCTCTTGCTCTCTCTCTAACACACAGACACACACACACACACACTCACTCTTTCAATTCAATTCAATTCAATTTCACTTTCAATTCAAATGTCTTTATTAGCATGACAGTCTCTCTCTTTCTTTCTCACACATCCCTCTCTCTCTCTCTCTCTCTCTCTCTCTCTCTCTCTCTCCCACACACACACACACACACACACACACACCTCCCTGGTGGCATTAGCATCCTTATATTGTGCGTCACATACGTACACCCTGTGACTCAATATCAGACCCCCCCCCTCCCCAGTTCAATCCCACGTCATTTCTCACCTGCCCTCATCTGCCAGGAAACAAGCCCTGGCTACCACTCCTTGTTGCCGTGACAACCCCTGCGTAAACAACCATATTTTTTTCCGCCTCTGTATGAAACAAACCTCAGGAGCTGTGACACTCATGTGCATTTCATGCACCCATCAAGTCTGCTCCTCTTACTTCCATGGCCCATAGCAGGTAGTGGCACGCCACTGGGTTCATTCTGTCCTGTGCGGCAATGGCACGTAATTTGTAGGACTCCAACCCAACCGATCCAGAGACATCCAATCCCAGCAATCATCTCTATCCTTACACCTTGTCGAGTGTAATCTTCTTCCATCAAGTCCGGAA
Source organism: Aldrovandia affinis (assembly GCA_029706075.1). NCBI lineage: Eukaryota > Metazoa > Chordata > Actinopteri > Notacanthiformes > Halosauridae > Aldrovandia > Aldrovandia affinis. The sequence goes on along the minus strand of JAINUG010000027.1, from coordinate 4,087,908 downwards.
CGGTCAACTCCTCCGAGCCAAAGAGGCTCATCATGTGTAATCCCAATTGATGAGGACCATTTTCAAACACTACTTCAGCTCCTGCCTTGTCAGGTACTTCTCTGACTGTAGCACTTGGCTTTTGTCCCTGCCCAGACCTTTCAGAGAGGACTGAACGTGGATGTGAGCCCAGTCCCTCCCGAAGCTTTGATTGCACGAGGGGGCTTTATCTGCCGGGAAGCAGACACTTTCCACGCCATCGGCTCCGCCCCTTTCCAATCGACAGCCACACCCCTCGTTGAGCGCACCTGAAATGTCCCTGCTCATTAAGGGATTATAAAAGGAGCCGACGCCAGCCTTCACTGTGGAGAGTGTATGGGACAAATCGAGAGTAAGACTGTTTTTGTGGACAGCTGTGTGTACAACACGGTGTTCTGTGTGAAGAACTGCTTTGTGTATTACCTTTTTGCCTTTCAGACTTTCAGACTATCCTTCTGCCCAGCCCTTTTTATTTTGGGAAACAGCTTAGCGGAGGTACGGGATGGGTTTCTTTTGCATTCACAGTTTTAGGTAGTATAAATAGAGATGATGTAGGCTTGGTGGGTGCTCTTCTCTCTCTCTCTCTCTCTCTCAAAGTTTGCTTTATTGGCATGACAAATATATGCACTTATATTGCCAAATGATTTCTTCAATAAAGTAACTTAACAAACAGAATAAATAACAATAGACAACAGAAATTGGATCTGGGCCTCTCTCCTTCTCTCTCTCTCTCTCGTTCTCCATCCCTCCCTCCCTCCTTTCCTCTTAGACATTTAAAATTCAGATTTAGGTACAGAACCGTACTCTATTAAAATTATGATAGAAAGTAGCGAATAGGGCAAGCTAAAGGACATAGCACAGCTATAGTCTGCTTTCCTTGTGTCAGTGTCATTGCTTGTGCTGGTTTCAGACTTTAAAGGACTTCATTCTGTTCATTATATCTAAGCCTCATCTCTTGATTCAGTGGCCATCCACAACACATGAAGTTGTTTGTATGTAAATGCCCTAATGGGACCATGAACCTTGCACCATCGATGCAAGACTACTTTGGCTATAAGCATGGCTATAATCTCAGCCAGTCTAATGGAATTGTATACCATCAGTTCAGATGGAGGCCATATCAAAGTCGTAATCCCATGAGCAATGGCCAATGTTTTCAATTCTATGGGGCTCATGTGAGGGTTGATTGAGTTTTCCGAAGGGCAGGCAGGTTAAGTACAGGATAGGCCTATAGTCTTTAACCCTCCCAGTAAAGCATCATTTAATCTGTCACAGAGCACTTCCCAGAGTGCTTTGATTATAAATACTTTGATTGATTATGTAATCATTTTCCCAGAATGCTTTGATTTCAAATACATGCGCTCCCCGGGTTACGCAAGGGTTCTATTCTTGAAGGCTTTCCGTAAATATAATTTTCCGTAAATCGGGATATACTGTATACTGTATTTAAAATAAATTTAAAAGGACAAAAAAGAACTCAAATGACAATTATGTATTTTCCATCACTTTCAATGACAGTCTGCCCACCCTTTCCGTAACTAACGCAAACTTGGTGAGCAATTTAAAAAAATTAATTACGGTAAAATTACATTTCCATAAAGTAACATTTTCCATAAGCTGAGGCTTGCATAACCCGAGGAGCATCTGTACTTTGATCGATTACATAATCACTTTTAAAAAATCTTTAAAGGAGTACTCCCACGGTTTTGAATTCAGCTTATTTCTCTTGTGAATAATGTTTTTGTATCAGTAAGACTACTGTCTTTTTATCTATCCATAACCATTAAATAAACATCCGTCTTTTACGTAAGTTTATTTTCACCTGAGAAATATAGAATCCTACTGGATGGGCGTGGTAATATTTATGTATAGCTTGATTGATAGACAGTCCAACAAAAAAGCCCAATTTGTGAAACCTGTTGGACAGGAGGTCTTACTATCTAAATCAACTTACCACGAAATGACACTGACCTCATTTTAAAAACCTTTACAGCATTTGTTTCATGCACTACTGCACTAATATGATATAAAAGTCTGGATTTTGTTTGTTAAATAGGCAATTATATTGGTCATAATAATGCTCTCCTTTCAAAGTGTCTGGAGTGGTTTCAATATGTTTCTGAACTACATCAAAGCCTTTAAACAAAGGCCAAACAAAGAACCCAAGGTTTACCTGTCTTGCACTCAGCACTGAAAAGTTGGACTGGCCCTCAGTCTTGGATGCAACAAAACGGTCCTGCAGTTCAAAGCAGCCAATATGTCCGCCTTCGGCCAAGAGGAATCTCTTACCTCAATCCTTCCTCACGCCACAAGTGTGAACGTTTGTAGGTCTCACCTAAGCATTGGACCAAGATTCAGTATTGCTGTTTTTTTGGAGAAAATCTGTGAGGAAAACAGGTTTGGGTCTTTAAACTGCTCAGAGCGGCCTACCAGGCCAGACTTACAAAGACAGAAAATCATTTCAGAAGCTCAAACACAGCCCTTGCACGAGTAAGGGGGAACAAATTATCGAATTTCATCTAAAACAGATCAAAGGATTGCCAACAGAACAAGGCCAGCTCAGTTCCTCAGCAGTGGCTGAAGCTGAAGGCCGCAGAGTCAACGACAAGCTTCCTCTTTCTCACTATGTCACCTGCGGCAAGGTGAGCCCTAACCAACATGAATCATGATCCCTTCACTGATCAATCTAAAATCTGTCATTTGATCTGGGCTCCACTTCCCCCCCACACATACCCAGACATTATTTGTTAGCCTGTTGAACATGAGACCACAAACACCTTTCCCTGAGAGTGATCTCTGAGTGTCGGTACGTCAATGGCCCTTAAGAAATGTATGCACAGTGTCTGCGAGGATGTGTGCATGCATACTATTCAGGGAAAATGAATATTCATGATGTTGCTCATGGTTAGATAGGTTGTGTCCTTCATGATGGCAGCTGTTGGCCATGTCTGGGGTGCAGAGTGAGTGGTGCTGAAAGCAGAGGCTCTGTGCGAAGGGGATGAGAGAGGAGACTCACACCCTGCTGGCCCACACTCTCTCCACACAGAGCTATACCCATGGGGCATTGGTGCAGTGGTTACATCAGCATCATATGCATACACACACAAAATATATATATACAGTATATATATATATATATATATGCACACACACACACATACATAGGCACCCACTTATATATACACATAGACACACACACACGCACCCATACACACATGCATGCACACACACACACACACACACACATGTACGGACACAACCACAGTGACTCTGATTATCTCCCGATAGCTTCAGCCTCAGGCCTGTCTTCTCATACATTTCTCTCTCTCTCTCTCTCTCTCTCTCTCTCTCTCTCTCTCTCTCTCTCTCAGTCACACAGATACCGCTGGGGCCCCAGACACAACGATCAATAACGGCGCAGAGCCCGGGCCGTTCTCTTAAATAGCTCAGCGCTCCTCATCTTCCCCACGTAATGGAATGGAGTTTAATGAGGCGAGCTTCTCATCTGAGCCTCCTTCAGGTTAGAAAGGGCACAAGAGCTGCTGTACCCACTTGCCAAGTCTCGTAATTGAAAATACCAGAGGGGAGGGGGAAGAGGACAGGAAGTCGTAGGTTCCATGATAAAGAAGCACCCGGGCGGTCATACCACTGCTATTGAAACTCTGGAGGTTATTTATTGAAAGAGTGGGAAGGAGAGTGGAAATATTTACGTCTGCCACACCCGGCAGAGGAAAAAGGACTCAAAATAGCGCCAGGACAGACAACGTTTTTGAGGTGATGTAATGAGTCCTCTTTGGAGAGGGATGCACATTTGGGACAGAGGTAGAGCCTGGCGCAAACGTTAGCCAATGCACTTTTGTATCGGTTTTCTATTTTCTATCAACAAGACACCGCAGACTCTGTGGAATTATAGGATCGCCCGCCCAACCGAGAAAAGGGCAGGCAACTGCAGACACCCCGTGGATTCATCTCATATGGATTGTCATGGACAGCTATTGGATTATGCATCATACCTTTATTGGATTGAGGTTTATGGACTACTTATTGTCCATTTGCGGTGCGGGGAGCCGAAGCCATTCAGCCCACTCAAAAACACGTTTCCTCCCCGGCATGCAATTCCGTAACTTTGAATTGCCTCTATGTGAGGGGGGGGGGTTTGTCTCTCTCATTGAACTGCTCAACTCTCACAGGAAATGTATCCTATATTTCACCTTTATCGTCTTCAACTGCCCCCTCCCTGCACCCGTGTCATTCTTGCCCCTCCCTCCTCTGTGTTCATTATCTCCCCCACTTCCGCCTCTCTCCCGCTCCCCCCTTTTCTTGCCTTCTTAACCTTGTTGCTTTTTGTCGAGGAATGCACTTAAGGCGTCTTGTAAAACATGACATTCGAGAGCGAGGGACTCCTCCTTCTTTTTGTCTTTTTTTTCTTTCTTTCTCGCACTCCTCTACAAAGAAACGTCTCTATCTTTTCTTGTCTGGGGGGCAAATGTCAAAAAGGGAAGAAGGGGGAAAAAAGAGAAGAAACCCTGAGCGGTGGCAGTCGTTTTGCAGAGAGTCAGATCCGCTAAAAGTCACGGGAGAGCAAAGTGAGATGACGGGGAAAGGGGAAAAGCGCTGGGAGTCTCACTGGGAACGTCGCTCCTTGGCTGGTTTATCCTTGTAGAAGAGAAGGCTTTTGTTCACACAAGTTCGAAACGAATCTGACTTGGAGGAGTGTGTCTTTTCCCCCAAAAAAACATCACCCCCCCCACCTCCTCTCTCTTTATTTTTCTGTTTCCTTTTCTGTGACACCAGATTACTTCTATGTGAAACGAGGGATTATTTTACTTTCGCTTTTTGTTGTGCTGAGATGGCGATGGGGCTCTTGATCACTGATCAGAACGTTTGGTCGCTCATTTCCGCCTTCCATCTGGAGAAAGCCGCCACACTAGCGGTGTTATTCAGACTGGGGTGGAGGAGCGGGGGAGCATGGGCCAGGTTAAAACTTGCAATATCTTTAATTGGATACATTTCAAAAGGTGGATGTAGGTGCTACATTCACAAATGGTGGTTCTATGTGGCTCGGTAGGTAGAGTGTGGCGTTGGCAACGCCTAGGTTGTGGGTTCAATTCTCACTGGGACCACATATACTGAAAAATGTATGCATTCACTATTGTAAGTCGCTTTGGGTAAAAATGTCTGCTAAATGGCATATATATATACAAGTGGGGTATAACTAACTTCACAAGGGGTGGTGAAAATGTGCTTAACCAGCAAAGCAATAATCCCAAAAGAGAGAAGGAGGGCAAAACCTTACACTTCAAAAATGCTTGCTTTAGTAGAGTAAAACAAATGGCTAATGCCATTAGCCAACAGAAATGCAAACGCAGTGCTAGCAGCGATCACGTGTTTTGTCCAAAGCCTTCACCGGACTGTACAGGCTACTCGCAGTATCCCCAGCGGTCCATAAGAGTTGTTTTGAAATGCAAGATTTGCTTTTCTTCTCTGTTATGTGACATTTATGTGACCGAACTACACAAAGTTGCATATCCTAACGGGTCAAGCCATAGAGAGACAAAAAAGAGGAGAAGCTCATTTTTACTGTTATACTTTTAGAAAAACTCACATAGAAAACTGTTCCCAATTTGACCTTTTTGTACGCTGACATTAATGTCACCTCGAAAAGAGCAGAAGAAAAGAAGGAAAAGACACAGCTGGGAGACCAAGGATTTTTTGGGGGGGCTTTTTTTTGGAGGGGGCTGCACTGCCTTAGTTCTGAGATAGAAATTTGGGAAAATCCTCACAACAATCCCCCCTGCCACATTCGCTTGTGTTAACATGGCGTTTTTTCCAGAAATGGAAAATTATCCCTATTGAAAAAAGTTTTTTTCAGTATTTGATTCTGTTGTCGCAGAATAGACAAGCACTCCTACTCTTAGAATCTTTGTACATACGGCCCCGGGTCTTTTCTGTTCTCTGTAAAGTGTCTTTGTGACATTAAATTGAATTGAATTTCCCCACTGTTGTGAGTGGCCCCATGCAGCTCAAAGCAGGGGCACTGCCAGATCCTCTCCCTCGCTCAATCCTCCTCAGAGCCAAGGTGCGAGTTCACCCCAGACCCTCGCTGACTTTCTGCACCATGGGAAAGCATGGAGAAGCCTCGGTGGAGGGCATCTTTTAACCTCTTTTGACAAGTAACCATTTGCGGGGTTGAATAAAAAAATTTTACATAACGTTGTTTATTTGCTTTTTAGGCCTTCTCTGATCCTGCTCAGATCCCCAACCTCCTTCTGATCATACATTATTAATAATAATAATAATGATAATAATACACTTTATTTATAGCATTTTTCTAACACGATGCTCAAAGCACTTTCCAAACAAATAAACACATAATGTAAATATGAGACAGAGTAGAGCTAAAAAATATAATAATAATAATAAAATATACAGAATATTACAAGTGCCTGTTTTTACGGTTTCAATGTAGCAAGTGTCAAGCCCAGCCCTGCTGTAGCGCTACGCCTTCCTGCATATAGGGGAACAGCTGTGGGGTACGACTGAGAGAAATGCAGAATATCCCAGCACCAGACATTGAGCTGGGACACCATTGCACAGACAGACTAATCTGGCTACACAACCACTCTGACCCCCTTCCCAAATCTCCACCTCCCCTAACAGATCCTGCTAATTGGTTAATAGTCCAATTAGCACTGGGGTGCCCTCAGCAGCTGCATCCCCCCCCCCCTTCTCTGCAAGGGTCCGTGTTTGCCGCTGTGGCCCCTCCCACTATGGGTGCAAAAAGTCCCTTTTCCTCTTAATAAGAGGCTTATGGAGCGGCGAGACACCAGAAACGCTGTAATCCGCGAGCCTCTTCCCCCATGAAGGGGGCGGATTAGCCAAACAGGGAGACAGTGGACGCCGGGCTTACTGTGCCCCACAAAGCATTCATAAAATTATCACACAAAACAGGAGATTCGTTTATTTCATAAAGAGCCCCTTCGTGATTGTCGACTGGCGCTTTAAGCCGCCTAAAGCTTTCCGCTGCCTGACCTATATTAATGACTAATTTCAGTTATTATTGTAATCAATCTCAAATATTATCTTTTGCTTATTGTAATTTGGCAGGCTATTGTGTGTGGCTAGGGGGATCCGCCAGGGTGTTTAATGAAGATTGGCAGGCGAGATCTGTCATGGTGTTTAAACCTGGGGTTGGCAGGTTGTTATCTAAATTGTTGCATTGAACACTGAAATTGTATTTGCAATAATAATGACGGTGCTGTATGTCGGTTTTCCTCATTTTCCATTAGTCTTGAACAGGAGATCTATTCTTAAGGAGAAGCCTGCCAAACCAAAGAATCTGATCACCTAACACAGACAGCGTTGAACTGACACCCTGTGTCAATCGATTCTGACATATTACACGGGTTGTCGAAGTGGTGGATTACACAATTCCCTTTTTTTGCCATTGGAGCCTGTGTTCAGTATATCTGCACTGGTCTTCAACAAGCCACGCTTCAAACCCTGAATCTACAGCTATCCAGGGTGCCTGCATCCTCTGCATCCATACTCTGCACCATCAGCACATTCGGCTGCGCATACCAGCTGTGATTTGATCACCCTCTCCTCTGCGCATCAACAGCAGGCGGTCCCCATCTGTCATCATAAGTACGGGGCCAAATAGGCTCTGATTAAACCAATCAGAGACTGGACTCCACCTCCTTGTGGACCCGGACACCACAACACAAACAGTCGGTCGCCCACAGCAACGGCTTCCAGCACTGGAGACGGTAGTGAAAGGCTCCCTACACCCTCTACCTACCTGACTTCCACCCTTTCTGCCACAGGTTTACACATACATGTGCTTTAACACATTGCCTGGTTTGTGACCTATCGCAAGAGGCCATAGGTGTAGGTTTTTTTTTCTTCAGATTTCTCCAAATTTAGTGGCCAATTATACCCTCTATTTATTTACCCTCCCCACAAGAGTTCGCCGCTCGTAGCTACACGGCAAGCTAATTCTCTGAGGGCAGCAAACTCTGCTTCCTTCGAGGCGGAATTCGCCCACCAACGTTCTGGAGACACCCTTACATGCTTCATGACTAACTCGAGCCGGCTGATCGGCCGGTCGACCCCCCCAGAAGTGCCCCTTTTGAATTGTCATCACCACTGCCTACTTGCTCAACACTTCTTGTATATGTATCCCTGCCTACTCATTTAATAAAAAAATATTATTGTTATTATTATTAATGACTAACCTTTTCCTTCCCAGTGTTACAGGTATGGTATGCAGCTGCCTACAACAATGTCTATCGCTGTATTACTGCACTGATCTCATGCACAAACTATGATTGTTCCTACCATGTATTTATGCACATCTTGTAAGTCGCTATGGATAAGAGCGTCTGCAAAATGCTTAAAATGTAAAATGTAAAATGTAAACGAACAAGGATGTGGTTCTGTGTGGAGGTAGAACATGGCGATGACAACACTTAGGATGTGGGCTAAACTGGAAAATGTATCCATTCACTACTGTATGTCGCTTTGGATAAAAGCGTCTGACAAATGGCATGGCAAATGTATTATTATTAGTATATTATATCATATAATATTGTTTGCAATGGTGGTGAAGAACTGATGTATGAATCCACCTGAAATAACACCTGAGCAGCAGCCACAGCCCCAGCTGTGAGGAGCTCGGCAGCACCGCTGTAAATATTCTGAAGGACGGAAATACCTGGTGCCTTAACACTGCGCCCAGCTGGGCACCACTGTGGGGCCGCTGAATTCTGTCTCAGAGGCAGAGACTGGAGAACACACAGGAGGGTAAAACTACGGCTGCTTAGTAAAATATGCACATTTTAACATGGAGATACAAGAACTGTTTCCTCTACTGTGTCGAACAGATATTCGCTCTTTCTCTCCCTGACTCCCTTCCTCCATTTTCTTCTCTCTCTCTCTCTCTCTCTCTCTTTTTCCAACCTTTTTCGCTTTCATATGTCATCATAGGTTAATTTCCACACAAATATAAGCCTCCGGGTCTGCATTAGTGTACAGCAGAATAAATAGCTGCAGATTGTGTTATTTAGGACAGAGTTATGAAAACAAGGGTCATGTATTTTCTGAAAGTGTACTCAGCAGAGAGAATGCTGAAAGGAGAGTAGCAGTGCGTAACCCTCCCTAATCATTTATATTAAGGGCTTATATGTTACTTATAATATTAACACAAACTGATAACAAATAACAAAAAAAGGAAAACGCACACACACACAGACTCACATGCACACAGACACACACACACATACACCCACATGCGTGCGCACACAGAAACGCACACCACACACCCACATGCACGTGTACACATACACGTGCACACACAGATGCAGGCACACACACAGACTCACATGCACACACACATGCACACACACACACAGACCCACATGCACGCACACACACACACATACATAGACCTATATCCACATGCACACACCCGCATACACGTGGACATATACATATGCACACATACACTTGCACACACACACACACACACACACACACACACACACACACAGGAGCTTTGATACAGTCGGAGCTCATTGATCCACATGGTTTGATCGATGCACAGTGGCACAGGCCCCACAAGGGCACATCAAAGAAACGGCACCACTGAGGAACAGAACCAAAGCTACAGTGAGGACCCCACTGCATGCTGGGTAGTGAGGCTGGTCGCAGGGCCTTAAGACCCAGAAACGCCTCTGTCAGCACACGTCAACCGCTATCCTCTACAAAGAGAAAAAAAGGCACCTCGCTCATGCAATGAAAAGTAAGGAGGATTTTTAAGGTTTCGATCCACGGAGTGGAAGAAAAAATCAATTTTCCTTACTTTACTTTATTTATTTATCTTGCAGTGTGAAATGAGGCGATAGGTCGGCTCCTTGTCACTGTTACCATGACAGCAGAGGTCTAGTGTGCTGGATGACATCACAGGTGAATGTGCAGTCCTGTGTGTGTGTGTGTGTGTGTGTGTGTGTGTGTGTGTGTGTGTGTGTGTGTGTGTGTGTGTGTGTGTGTGTGTGTGTGGGTGTGTGTGTGTGTGTGTGTGTTTGTGCGGTAGTAGTAACCCTAGCAGTAGCAGTAGTCTTAAAGAGCAAACTGCTACAGCCTTCCACTACTAAAACCGTGCGTGGATTTAAAAGGGCAATAAATTAACTTTCAGCAAATGAGCTAAACCTCAGCGGCAATAAAACACAAGAGCACCCAGCAACAAAGGAAAGTCAAAACTTGTTAAGAACCTGTAAACGCCCGCGCTTTTGTTTCATTTTCAAGTTCCACTCTGTGGAGCAACGCTCTGTCTTTGCTGGCAGTCCAAAACATGTTTCATTTTCCACACTCAAACATTGACAGTTTAGAAAATCTGCACGAAACCGCTCGCACATTATAAACGCCACAAACTCGTACATCACTCTGGTCAATAAAGAAACATGTTATTTTCCATCCCAAATCTCTTGAACGTGAAGTCATTTCCCCCACGGGTACCTGTTTCACGTTGCAAACTGACCACCAATATTGACTTAACCCAGCAATAATAATACGTCTCGTGCCTCTAGCCTATTCCCTGAAACCCTCAAGGGCAATGAAACGAAACTAGCCAAACCGCTTCTTTGCTGCTCCATTTGCATATGAAAATCAAAGCGTATTTCATCTTCAGGCCATCACAGCATACGCTGTGCCGCGTTTCAAGGAACTTCATAAAACATAAATGTCAAAGGAGCTCGAAAACAAAGGGCTCTGGATTAAATTCCCATTAGCCTGGATTCGATCAACATTCGTTCTTATCTTTGCCTTACAAATATGTAAATTCGAGTGCTTTTTTTCTATCCACATACCAAGTTTGGCTAGTCGATTTTGGCAAATGAACTCGGCAAACATGGCTTGTGAAGAAAGAAACAAACACTTTAATTTAATCGTGAGTAAAAGTTAGGGACAAATGTTGATTTAATCCTGGTCAAAGGTCACTCCAGAGGGTTATTGAGCCAAACATGGACGACGTCAGCTACAATAGCGTTTGACCACTTTACATAAATTCCTGTACGAAACCACTTTGAAATTATGAAAACCACTCCAGCTATTTTTCTCTGCATTACAATACAGCACTTACAGTAAAGACAATCAACTTCATTCCAATAAAGCAATATGGGTAAGAGTTGCTGTACGGATAAGTGCCTCATATATATTTTACATATAGTAATATCCAGAAGGAGAACTCATAAAACACAGCAAAATGTTCAGTGTACATTTAACTGTGAAATAGTACTTTTAACTGTTACAGAGTCAATGTAGTTCCAGTCCCACTAATACAGATTCTGCGAGAACTCAATCAAGTCTGCCAGAGATAAACTGAGATTTTCCATGCAGGACCTGTGTTCTGGTGGGCTCCGCTCAGATAATCACTGCTGCCTTTATTTCTAATAGAAAGAAAACTTTTTTCCTTGTTCAGTTGGGTCACTTGGATTAATGACTAATCAGCAGCAGGCAGTTTGGAAGATGGGAGATCTCTGGGTAATTGCTACACCAGTGCCAGCGTGACCTGGCCCGCACGCTTGTGGGGGGGAACAGTTTAAATAATGACTCTGAGAGAAGAGGAAATGAAGATAGCATATCTCCACCGAGGAGAGTGGCCTGGATTCAATCAACATCCGTCATCAACTATGACTTGCAAATGGATGCGATGAGGAGTGTTGTTTATTTTCTCCACAAACACGGTTTCCCTAGTTCAGCAATCCCCAAAATGAACTTGATTAACTTTTGTGGAGAGAAAAGTACTTAATCGTGAGGCAAAGTTAACAACAAATGGTGACTGAATCCAGGCCAGTGTTCCCCTGGTGGCAAAAAGTACAGTGACCTCGCACCTAAGAGGTCCTGAGGAGACACACAGTCACACAGACAGACACACAGACAAGTGTATGGGGAATAGTTATAAAACTGGCCTAAAAGTAGGGACACGGTGAGGAGAGATAAGATGGATGGACGTACGCAGCTGCTCAACAAATCTGGTTGATTTGACTAATCTGATCAGGCTGATCAGACATCACTGGGATCAAGTGATCTGTGGAACGACACTGTCAGCTGCTGCATCCAGTGATGTCAGAACTATGACACGGTGAATGTCTGGCCTGATGTGACCTCCTAATGTAAGTTTCCACGTGTAAAACACAAACCAGACTTTTGGTTATTCTTTCCTGCCCACCCTCATATCCCTCAAATTCTGGCACACACACACACACGCACGCAAAGTCACGCAAGCACACATACATACACACATGCAACGACACATAATTACACACACACACACACATACACATACAGTACAAATACACACGCACACATACTCAGTCTGTGTGTGTGCATGTGTCCCATTCGCACATTAACACTGGCCCTGTCTGTCAGCAATCTCACAGCCTGCACAGAAGCTGCCAGCAGTATCGCACTGCTTTATTCATAACATGTTGACAGACACACACCAACACTGTCTAATTCCTCTGGAAAATCTACTGCGACAAAGAAATAGAGCATTACTTATCACCCTCTCACTAAATTCAAAAGTCAAAGCAAATGTCTAACTCCTCGACTGACTCATATTTTTCTTTGTGACACCATGATGCAGTGTCTATCAAATGCAATAACCTAGCAAAAGCTTGATTACATTATTTCTATTATTTGCTTATTGATTTATTAAAACCTCCCTCACAGGCAGAGCAAAGGGTTCTAAAAGGCCATCCTCATCAGTTCAGCCCCAAAGAGCCATGCTTATCCATTCAGCCCTATGTCTGCCATGTGTAGGCTTCATTACCCTGGAGAAATGAGCGTGCTGCTACTAGCCCTGCTGGAGTCTCACAGAGTGAGAGAATGAGAGCTGATAATGGGCGGGGCCTGGGGGGGGCAGGTCAGCCACGTGCGACAGATACCTGCTACAGCACGGGGAGTTTGAAGTGCCACACCAGTCATACACTATCTCCAGAACCTTCTCTGGAAAACTTGTTTCACCCTTTCCTCTCTCCCCTCGTCCTCTCACCGATCTGCTTTAACTACACATACCCTCACCCTCTCACTCCTAATACTGAGGGTCTCACTGTCTCACTCTCACTCCTAATACAGCACATCTCCTCATCCTCTCACACCTAATACAGCACATCTCCTCACCCTCTCACACCTATTACAGCGCATCTCCTCACCCTCTCACTCCTAATACAGCACATCTCCTCACCCTCTCACACCTAATACAGCACATCTCCTCACCCTCTCACACCTAATACAGCACATCTCCTCACCCTCTCACTCCTAATACAGCACATCTCCTCACCCTCTCATTCCTAATACAGCACATCTCTTCACCCTCTCATTCCTAATACAGCACATCTCTTCACCCTCTCACTCCTAAAACAGTACATCTCCTCACCCTCTCATTCCTAATACTGAACATCTCACCCTTTCACTCATCTCTCTATACTGCATCTTTCCTCACTCTCTCACCCTTCTCTTCACTACCCCCCCCCACCCCGCCGCCAAAACAAAATGTAAGAAACAAGGACAGCAACAGGCATTATCTTAATTTACTGAGGTCAACATTTCACATAGCTAATCTTCAGAGACAATTTCAGACCTGTCGATAGACTTATGGAAAACAGAGTCAAGGGTGGGAAACACTTGAAAATGTGAAGCACACGAACAAGCACACAGGCCAGTGATTAGTGGTGAATAACACACACCTACAGACTGCTAAATATGATTATTAAAAACTCCTCAGCAGTGATACGGAATAATTATTATGAGTTAATGGGGTCAGTATCTCAGATAATGCGTATCATTATGTGTTTTCTCCGAGCAGGGTACATCTCATTGCCCATTCTAATGACACAGAGGCGCATGGATGATTAGCGCATTACAGTAATTGTCAGCAGTTTGATGAGAACGTAGTGCACTGGGCTTTGATTATGCGTTTAATCTGGGAGACGTGTGCCATTTCCCTCCCCCCTCTTTCGGACCGTAATGGTTTCTCCTGGCTACCATTAAAAACCCTGCTTTTTCAAAGCTCCCAATGCAGACAGCAATGCTGTGACTATCCCGTAGCATGCCCAAGGCAGGTAAATATGAGGTGAAGCGTTGGGTGTCGTGAGTAGAATTATATTCTGGTGACTACATTGTGACAAGCCCCAGAGGCCATGATATAACCACCACAGATGTAAAAATGTAGCATGCAGCGATTGTGATGTCATGCTCGAGTACAGTGATGTCACAATCATAGCAAACCATTTCACACATCCTAGCATGATCTCGTGATTGGCAGCTGTCAAGCATTGCAAACTCTTAAGATGTGGCCCAGGGGATACACCCACAGGTCACAAGTTCTCACAGTTTAACACAGCACCATGATCTCCTGAAAGTGACATTTACCCCTCCTAGCAAGTGCAGTCAGACCTTCCAGCACCTCGCCCCTTTGATTCAATCTCAACCCGGCTCCACCCCTTTGACGCCGACAGGGAACGCGCAGAGCAATAATGGAAACAATATAATAAAAAAGCAATGCATTTTTACGGAGCACATGCTGGAGGTACTTTAAAAAAACATCAGGATGCCAAGAAGTAACAGAGATCACAGGAGATGTGGGGAAAACTCAAGGGAGGTTATTTCTGCAGTATTGCCATCCACTGTACCGTGGTTTTTATTTTAATCATTTTATTTTAGTAATGGCAGCACACTGAGCCCGTCCCACTGACACAGTTCCCCGGGAAGGCCGGATAAGGCCAGGACCCACGGGGGATGAGAAACTCAGTATTCATCCAGAGTCTGCCAGCCCATTTCCCATATGTTCCCGGCTATACTGATAAAGCGACCTCTTTATATGATAATGCCTTTCTCCACCTGAGAGACAAGAGAAGTACATAAACGTGAAAACGTGCACGCGGCTCCCATCTGTCACACGGCATGCTGACCGGGCGTGCTACACACACACAAACACACACGCACACACACACGTGGGAACTGGCTGTGGCCCTCTTCATTGTGTGTACCTGACTCCAGTGTAATTCTGTTTCACTATCAGTCTTAAGTCAAACTGTTCTAGAACTGACCTAGGATGAACCCTGTAAAAGTATTTGATAATATAATCATATGACTTTACAGCCAGTACATTTTGCCCCTTACCTTTCAAGCAGTTCTATTTCGTGCATCCCACATGAATCTCTGTAGAATGTGAGTGAGTAAATGAAGCGGTCCATCGGTGTGGGTTTAACACCCTCTGGTTCAGTTCAGAGTTGGACAATGAATTTGAGATGTGAGCGAATGTGCACTGGCTATTTTAGAGGAAAGCAAACAAACAGTAAATTGTGGTTTTAGGACCCTTTAACGATTCTGTTAAAAATGCTGGGCAGGCCTGGTTGTCTATAATTATGGCTAGCTTGACTAGAAGAGAAGACCTCAGTGACATTGCAAGTGATTGTCGGGGCACGTTTGGCAGGAGCTCCAGTGACGACAGCTCAACTTGCTGATGTTTCACAAGGAAAAGTGTCCGTGATGTGATGTCAGCATGGAACTCTGAGGGAAAGACAAAGGGCATCTGTGGTCGGAAGGGCATACTCCTGAATCGTGATGTGTGTGCATTAGTTTGAGGGGCAAGGCTAAGCAGGTGAGCACCTCCAAATAAACTGACTGCTAAGGCGTGAGTGTGCAGTTTCATCAAGAACGGTCAATTGAGAACTATACAGAGCAGGATGCCATTGTTGTATCATATGTTGAGTAAAACTTTTCCAGTCCCACTGCACTTGGAGTCCCACTGGATGAGGTCGTCCAATACAGAAACTAAAAATGCCAACCAAAAAAAAACGGCCAGAGCTGGGTTCTTTGTTGACCCTGCCAACTACATTTCCGCTGACAACTTTACGAACTTTAGCCCTTAACTGGGAGCGAACTGCACTGGGAATGTGTGGGTACTTGTGAGTGGACACAAACAAGCGCAGCGACCAGGCGAAAGTAGCTATAATGAACGCTTCTCACCAACACCTCCCTGGACTCAGCTGACCTCCTGGCCTTGCCTCCCGCCCTCGACTCCCTCCCACTCTTTTGATTTTAATCACTCGATCCGTCTCGGTGGCGGCTACCATGACCCGCTATAAAAGGTGTGGGCCAACATAATGGCAGAAACATGAGCCACAGCAGAACTAACTCAAAGCTCTTCATCAAAGACTGTGTTTGGCAGGGAGCTTGGGGTGGAGGGGTGCTAACAGTAAAAGTCCTGCTGCTCCTTCCAGGCGAGAAACACATCTGCTTGTCAAGCTCCCCTCAGAATTTTTTTTTTTACAAATACACAGGCAGCTCTTAAAAAAACTGTTTAGTGACCATGGACGCATGCAGCTGTCTGTGTGCTCTCCCCTTCATCATTTCGGGGCCACGGGGCTGTTTTAAATGAGCCTGCAAAAGTGAGCCTGGCGTTTCCTCACAGGTTCTTTCCCTAACACTGGCACGCTGTTCAGGCTAAACATTCCCAGCTATCACCTCGCTCTCCATTGTACGCGATCCTAATTTACTCCAATTAACGGGCGGTGGGGTGGGGTTGGGGTTTTGGGTAGGGAGCTCAAAGTAGGAAATTAAATGTCATCATTTGCATAGCTTAAAAGGTTTCTGGTTCTTTGGGGGAGAGTGAGGGTTGTGGCAGTAGAAGGGGGAGTAGGGTAGTTGGGGTGATATGAACCGTAATGGCAGCCAGACGGCTGTGTTTCCCAGACCAGGTGCAACCATCGGTTGGGCCTGTAATTACCTGTATTCCGGGCAGGTGAGCCGGCACCTCGACACAGACATTTCGACGGTGGCGAGGGTGGGCGGGGGTGCTGGTTCCTGTCTGCCCGGCAGAATGGCGGGCCATGCGTTCAGGACAGAAGCGGTCACTGGTGCACAGCGGCCTGCTTTGACTAAGAGCGGTCAATGGCTGCCCCCGAGGCGATTGCACGGGCTGGATATTAACAGCATGTAAATTCCACTGCGCCATGAGCACACAACATCCTCCTTTGAGGATGGGGGTGGGGGTGCACGGGCGAGAGGGCGGGAAGGGGTGCGGGGGTGGCGGCGGTGGTGGAGGCGAGCGTTGCTTTGAAGTGACACGGCTGTATTCACTTAACCGCAAAACAAGCACCATAAACCCACAGAGACTGGAACAAGGACAGACTGTTTTCATTTCAATTATCAGCGCAATAAAAGGGCTCAGCATTTATTCGAAAGTGCACGCTTGTGTTCCTTTAAAACCGTTCTTTGTAGGTGTAATTGCTTTTAAAAAGGCACCTCTGGCCATCCTCTGGAAGATTATAAGTACTTTACCTCATCCTCTGAAAGATTAGAAGTACTTTACCAAACACTTACCGTTTAAGGTACTTTGGTCATTGTTGGGTTTTTTTCTGTCAAAAGTATCTGAAATTGAACCCTTAGAGAAATGGTTTAGTCAGTCCCTAAAAGGGACATTTTTAAGTGCAGCCAAGGGAAACATTTCCCTGGACTGTGTTTTCTCTGAAAACAACTCTACACACGTTTAAAGGAAAAGGCTATTTTTACCATATTTCATCTCCATCAATCTATTTATTTCGGCTTATACTCCACACAAATACTTTCTGAGCACATATTGCCTGTAAGAGTGCACTCAGAGTGTGCTCATTAATCCCGTACACCCCCAGCACACTCTCGCGTTACACTCAAGAGATTGCAGGTTCACAGTTCATGTTATTTCACCCCCTTGTAATAACAAGTATTTGCGGGTGAGCTCCAGGAGGCAAAGACAAGAACTGGGGCATCTGCTCCTTCCTCTTACATCCACTCATTACCGGCACCTTCCCCCAAAGAGTACGTACATCACTGGCTCTCCGCACCACTCTTCACAATCTCATACCGTGTATAATATATGACCTCACACTCAAAAAGCTTTTTTAAAGTTGTTGGGGTTTTTTTACGCGCCATTAACATTTAACTAATACAACAGCACTGGGGTGAGTTTCACACAAATTCCCCTCCGAAGTTGGCAGGATTCTGCATGCAAAACAAGATCCAGAACCGGCTGGTCTCTTATCATTTTCTTTTTTTGCGCACACAATAAGTCATTAGCATTCGTTTAAAAATCACATGTGGGAGATAAAAAAATGAACGTGTTCATAGTCGGCAGTTCCTCCAGCTTTACACACAAATATCAATTAGCGCACAGAGCTTTTGGAGACATGGTTAGGATCACAATTAGGTCAAGCTACACGGAGGATCACCCCAGATCTGTGGTTCCCAGTGCTACAGACTGGCCTGCAATTCTGCGGTCTCCCTCTTTTTAGCAAAAAAAACAATTTTAAAAGAACCAACAGTAGAAAAAAAACACTGTACCCCCTACTTACCACGCAAAACACTTTGATGGCCTAAAAGGCCATTCACACATGAGAACATAAGAATACATAATGATGAGAACAGGCGATACGGCCCGTCTAGGCTTGTCATTTCCTAGCCTAAAGCTTAGCTGTTACAGCTCTGTTGAGCACATGTGATGCTTTGGTCCGAAGGGCCATAAATACAGCAGGAGCCTCGAAGTGCTGAAACTCTGGAGCGCTGCGGCACGGAAGCTGCCAATTCATTTTGATTTGCTTGAACGGACGCTCGCCGAAATACACTGGGAACTGTCCTCCGTGGATCGGCCCTATTAGCCGTAGAAATATGTCCAATCCCTTATTAATTTCAGTTTATTTTGCCATAAGATGCATCTTACATGAAAATCAAGCCTGATTATGATAGTTTGAAAACACAGTGAAGGGGATAAAACCTTCATATCTGCTCACTGAGTTATATTCAAGGACATCATACTTCCTTGGTTTAACATTTTTTATATCTAATCTCTTGTCGCCCATAACTCAATACCATCACCAAATGAGTATTTTGTGAATCTCACAGTTTAGCAGTGATGGGGGGGAGGGGGTGGGGGAGGTGACTCACCTCAACCACTGCTAATATGCAGCACCCGACTGGGTGATACAGGGTAGCCATTTAGTGCCAGAACACAAAACGTGCATCAGCTGAGCAGGAGAGCGAGGAACTGATTTAGCCAAACTAGCGGGTGATTAGATGGCCAGATTGAAGGAGCCAGATTGGGAACTTTGCCAGGGCAAGGGGAAACCCCCCTACACTTTGCAATAAGTGTCATGGGACCTTTAATGACTGCAGTCGAGTCAGGACCTTGGTTTAACATTTCATCCGAAGCAAAGCTTCTGCTACAGCGCAGTGTCCCCTTTGGCCAAGGGTAAATTGTCATGCTTTGGTTTCGCTGAACAACATAGTTTATATATATTGGCTTATGTGATTGATTGAAGATGTGCACAATCGAATGATTAGGGATTTGCTGAGGGAACAAAAGTAAACTTCATCTGACAACTCCCGACTGAAATGTTCAATTTTCTGCTCCCTAATGAGCAACTTGATCTTTGTATCCTCATCACAAAGTATTTACCACACCGCCAATTAACACATCATCGATCACTGTCAGTCTGAGCCATGCACAGGTCTAATAAGTGATGACGAGAACTCTGGGTTACCCACCCCACCCCCCAAGAGACAGGATATAAACAAGCCATTTTAAATGTTAGACAGATTCATGAATACAGTTGCCTAGAGAAAACCGGATTGGTCCGAAATGCACTGCAAAATACCTATCTGAGTGCAAGTCACTACTGTCATTCGTTGCTTGTTCATTGTCCATATGTTTGGAGCGCTACTCATGAATTGTGTGTAGCAGCACTACATAACAATAAACAGATGATATTGGTATTCTTGTTTCCCTAAATACAGGTTGCTCACCTCCTCTCTGTACGGTTTGTGCATTTGTTTGTGTGTCATTTCCATTTGTAACCTATGACTGCACCATTTTGACTGTACAGACCACAGTTGTGGACAACAACACACTTACAGATGCGTCACAAGACCTTAAGCAATGTGGCCTCAAATAAAACAGTACAGCGTAACCGACAGTGCACACGGTGCTGGGTGAAAGGTCAGCGAGAATGTTTCGTTTGTTCGTGGTAACGCTAATCCCCGACGCATCCGTCAACACAGAGGGAAATATCTGAGGTGGAGCTGGTCTCGCCCTTCAAACGCAAGCATGACAAATATGCCCCCCTCAGACTTCGGAGTTCTAGTGTAATGGGGGGTGGTTTTGCTATGGGTTTGGAACCACAGCTCTAGCCGGCCGGGCTGCACAAGAAGAGACATGATTGTCTGCACTGAGCTAAAGACCAAGGTCGGTCCCCAGCCAAGGGAACTAATGACACTCTTACTGCTTCTCCAGGAGTGATGTCACATCCTGTAGCGGACACTCGCGTCCTGACTCACGTCTCTGAATTAATAATAATATGTAATATGCCATTTAGCAGACGCTTTTATCCAAAGCGACTTACAGTAGTGAATGCATACATTTTTCAGTATACGTGGTTCCAGTGGGAATTGAACCCACAACCTAAGCGTTGCCAACGCTGTGCTCTACCAACTGAGCCACAGAGAACCACTGAATTCTGCTACACTAGCGCATCGTCTAGAAAGGAACAGGAGGTAGGCTACCAAACAAATGCACTAAAATACAGCAATCTACCGCCCCCTTTAAATTGTACGCTCACATTTAATTAAAACACTGCACTTGAAGTTCAGGCACCTGAGGCTTGTGTACAAATTCTTCCACCCTGTGTATTTCAGACAAATCCCAGTGCGTGATGTGGAACCCTTTCAGCGTGAGGCACAGTTTGGAACTGAACTGAAAGTCAGCTATAAGCATGCATAGAAGCCTTGCAAGGTTGTCTCTCAGGCTCCTCCCAAACACTGCAGCCACTGAAGAACTCAAACCGTATACTATGCACGCATAACTGAAATAGTCCACACGCAGACACACACACAACTGAAAACATTTAATCCACTGTGCTGTGTATGTGTGTGTGGAAGGCACTGATTCATGTGTGTGAAGCATTTTTTAAGTGCATACCTTCTAAGTTTTTGCAGGAAGAGAGAGTGGAGGGGAGGTATGAGTGTGGGTGTGGTTCACAGAAAGTGTATGTCTGCATTAGCATTTTGTGCCTGGATTATTGCAGCTATGTATATGTGTTTAAATTATGTCCATGGTAACATTTACGATCACTGAAAACGCGTATAGGTTTGGGATACATATCTGTCCTGTAACGCATACAAGTATGACACCTGTATTGATTTTATATTTTCGTTAGTGAGGAACACTGGAACTAAGTGTTTGTCGGCGATTGGATGTCAAAGTGTATGAGCAGGAGAATTTGATCAGAGAACTGCGAAGTGATTTGTGCGATCCCTTAGCTTTCTTACATTCTATCCCCATTTTGTGCGTAAAGAGCGCATACCGTCGCCATCCACCCTGGAAACCAAAAATTGTACTAGTTAAATTGAAAGGTATTGCTCCTCTGTAAGTTATAGGTTTACAATCTTTCCAGCAAGTCCACAGTCGTATCACAATCCAGAGGTACGAGTGCAGCTATATCGGCTACAGCAAGAGTGAA
This sequence comes from Aldrovandia affinis, assembly GCA_029706075.1. Taxonomy (NCBI): domain Eukaryota; kingdom Metazoa; phylum Chordata; class Actinopteri; order Notacanthiformes; family Halosauridae; genus Aldrovandia; species Aldrovandia affinis. The sequence goes on along the minus strand of JAINUG010000027.1, from coordinate 4,066,339 downwards.
GCGTTTTCCTACTGAAACTGAAGTCCTGCGCACTAATTTCAGCTCTGACAGTTCTGGGAAAACGGGATCTCAAGAGACAGAGAACAACGCATCGAGACGTGGGAAAATAGAAAATTAAATAATACAAATGTGCCGCTTTATATTACAAATGGCAAATATGGTAGTTGTCAATAAACGCGATGGTCTTTAGTCTACTTGGTATCTTTGTAAATGTTTTTATTGTGTATGTATCTTGCAGTTTGTCTAATGAATGAGCAAAACAATGATTTGACGCGCCACGAGGACGCTCCGAGGCAACATAATCGCAAACGATACCCTGCGCTAACCTTGAACTGTCGTTATTGTGCATGTTACCTTGCATGCGGTTGTATGGGTTTTGATAGTTACTTCAGATTTTAAGGTATCCTACCTTGCTGGAGAACGGCCCGGGAATGAGCAGTTTTAGTGCCTGTCTTTTCAGCTCCACCAACCGAGCGTTACAGTTCTCGCACCAAACCCCACGGTCAGACCCCGGGGAGCTCCCACTGCCCGAGCCGGGCGATCCGGTGCCGAATCCCGGCGAGCCGCCCAGAGATCCAGGGGACCCAGTGCAGATACCCGGAGATACAGTGCCAGGGGATCCCGAGAAGGACCCGGGGGAAGAGGTGCAAGATCCCGGAGACGGGGTTCCAGAAGAACCAGGAACAGATCCGGCGCCCTCGGGGGCTGGGCGGTTGCCGGACCGGGATTCCTCGTATGCTTTTCGGTACCATGTTTCAGGGGAGAAGGACGCTGATTTGGTCGGAGAGGAATCTGTCATCTGTTAAAAATGGAAGAAACACATCACTTTCAGCACGCGATAAATTACAACACTAATATTACGCTACAGTGTGCATTTCATATAGTTTGTTCATTCAAGTCTTGACTGAATGTCTGACTGAATGATTGTTTTATTTTGATGCATATACAATTATGCATCAAAATAAAACAATGCACATGGAACATATGATCAGACAGCTGTTAATATAATTTTGTTTACTGCAATTCCAGGAAAAAAATAGTATGGAGAGAATCTGTTTACTTAAAAATGTGTGAAAATCGTAAGGTTAAAGTGTGTACACATGTGTTTGATTTATAGCGTTGAAACTACAGGTATGTGCTGCAGTCCGCACAGTAAGCGCTACATCTGGTAATTATGATAAACTCAGGATGTAAGTTCAATGTGTCTGGGTTAAAATAATATTTTTTTAATTCTTACACAAGGGTTTTGTCTTATAAATCAGGAATGCATTAGATCATCACCATAGTTATTGTTATTATTATCATTAGTAGTAGTAAAACATACCCCGTATTTTCGGCTCCTGGTCGTAACAGAAGACTTCTCTTTATTCCCCGTTAGAGAAGTCATTGTGAAGGTTAGGGAGAGGGAGAGGGGATAAATATAATCTTTATTATTTTACATCCAACAATAAAAAAAGGTTTGAGTGAATTCCGCAATGCCCAGTTTTATATTCAATTATGGAGAAAGCAATGCAAAAATCAGTATCCCACTGGTAACCACCGCACAAAAAAACTGTCACGTTAAAAGTGGAATTCCATTTGCGCCACTTGAGCGAATTTCAATCCCAAATTATATCCATATTCTCCCCGCGCCCTTTGTCGACTTTAAATATCCAGCCATGTAGCAAAGTGTGTAATTCTTGACTTGACTTGACGACGCGAAGGAGAGCGCCGTTACTGCTGCCCAGCAGATGCAGCAGGTTCGGACAGTCAGACGGTCTGCAGCGCAAAACCTTGCAGGCGGCTGTCTGACCGCCGTTCTCCAAACTTGTTAGACGTGGGGAGGCTCTGCGACTCAATTGTAAGAAATCCGAAAATGCCAGCGTCTGCCTATGGGGGAATTTCCCTGCCTCCTCTTAAACCGTAAGCCAATAGGACAGCGATGGCAGATGAGTGATAGGTGGGAGTCGATATCTACCTCAACAAAACACAAGATTTATTTTATATTCATTGAACAGCTCGTCTCGCATAGAGGCCGTGTTTTTCACATCCCTTCATTAACGTCTTCATTTTGCAACTTTCTCTTTCGGAAAATCGACAGATGGAATTGCTGTTTGGCTGCCAATTGTCCGAGGATCCAATATTAGCCTACATTCCGTTGCTTAAGATTGGTCCATTAGCCTGACACAGATATAATGAACTCAGACCTTTCTTAAAAAGGGGATAATTTTAAGCTCCTCATACATACTGCTTACAAATTCTGGTGCGGGATTTCCGTCACCTGCCCTCTATAATCCATTTTTGCAATATAAATAAATATATAAATATCTGGTCGGGGGTCACTGTATAAACCTAGGCGCTTAGTGGATGTTAGTTGTTTTTTTGTTTTCGCAGTTAGACAGCGCCATCTGCAGCTCTTGATTTGAACCCCCAGTAAGAAACAGTATATACTGAGTTTTAAGACCTCTCTTTGTGTCTTTATTCGAAAGGTTGGGGGCGGGGGGTCACTTGCTAATGGGCAGAAGTGGCATTTGTGGAGTTTTTTCTAGAGCTGCTGCAAATATTGCTTAATGTTTGGTAAATATATTGACATTTTTGTACCCTACAATGAATAGAAGCTGGAATTTTTTGTTCGACTGACAATATAATAATAATAAACAATATAATTTGTACTTATGTGTTGTTTTCTTTTTTATGCTTATCCAACAATCCAGCAGGTCACAATTATTAATCAAGATAATCAACCTACTCATTAATCAAGAGTGTATGGTGTGTACATTTGCCAGCGTTCCCTGCTGCAGATACTTTAGCATGGCCAGGTCAGCACATTTACCTTCCAGCACCTTTACATACATATCCAGTACACACACACACACACACACACACACACACACACACACACATGCATTCACATATATATATATCAGGGCATATATATATCAGGGCATGCAATACATGGCAAAGTTTATTTCTCAACTTTGCTCTTTACTTCACACTCAGAACAAGGTGTAAGATATATTCGTTAAACTTTGTGCTGTACTCTCCATCTTACAAACCTCCCATTAACCATGATAAGTAAGGACAGTTCTTAAAGGAACACTAACTTAACTACCAAATACCAAATATCAAACATAAGAGGCCAGCACCCCCGCAGGGTGAGGCAAAATTTGTCGGTAACGTTGCCCAGGAAGGAAGGGACTCAGTCAGCCAGGTTCTGTCTCGTCACACACCAGTAACCCCCGCTGGTTAATCGGGCGTCCACAGTCTGCTGGTGTAAACCTGCAAGCTTAACTTGTGAACTGCAGTGTGAACAGAAGAGGCGGCTGATGAGAGCATGGTGTTTCAGAGGAGAGCGTGTGCCTGTCTGCCTTCTTTCGAATTGACAGCAGACTGTAGGGGAGCATCACAGCACTATGTACGAGTGCCTCCATAGGCTGTGCTGTTTGAGTAATGCGCCAATAGCTGGCCATCACTGGACCCAAATCACCCTGTCACCATTAAGAGTGCTGGCCTGTTTTGTGAAAGACTATTCATTTTGATAACATAGTTATGAGCCTGACAAGTCAGACTATTGACACAGAAATAGTTTCCATATGGGCTGTCAGTAGTGAAAGCACTGGTTTTCTGTGTCATTGAATCGTGACCATGACAGAAAGGTGCATTAGCATCAGGGAGGAGGGTTTCGGTCAGCAGGGGTGACCCCGTCTCATTGTGCAAGAGTGCCTCCTCTGGTCAACTGGGCACCTGCTGTCAACCTGTGCCAACTGCACTTGAAGTGTTGTCCTCCAAAGCAATGACTGCTTGACTCTGCTGGAAAATGGCTGGCTGAATGCACTTGTGAGGGGACACACACTAGTCGACAATCTACTGAATTGACAGAGGACATTGCAGCGATGGAATGCACTTACATATACATTTTACATTTGACATTTTAAGCATTTAGCAGATGCTCTTATCCAGAGCGACTTACAAGATGTGCATTAATACATCTCATCTCATCTCATCTTCAGCCGCTTATTCCTAGTTAGGGTCGCGGGGGGGCTGGAGCCTATCCCAGCATGCATTGGGGCGAGAGGCAGGAATACACCCTGGACAGGTCGCCAAATCCACCGCAGGGCACTACATACACCATTCACTCACACACTCATACCTACAGGCAATTTAGACTCTCCAATTAGCCTAACGTGCATATCTTTGGACTGTGGGAAGAAACCAGAGTACCCGGAGGAAACCCACGCGGACACGGGGAGAACCGGCCTGGATTCGAACCCGAGACCTTCTTGCTGTGAGGCGACAGTGCTATCCACTGCACCACCGTGCCGCCTGCATTAATACATGGTAGGAACAATCATAGTTAGCGTACGAGATCAGTGCAGGAATACAGCAATAGACATCATTGCAGGCATCTGCGTACCATACCTGTAACACTGGGAAGGAAAAGGTTAGTGAATTAATTTTTTAATTTTTACTTTTTTTGGGGAGTATAGTGTTGAACAAGTAAACAGTGGTGAAGACATATACAATCGGGCATTCGGAATTGTGAGACAATTTAAAATAGTTGATAAAAATTGGTTCCAAAAAGGAATCCATAAAGGTAAGAGCATATGTATTCCAAAGATACAACTCTAATTGTCAGCATTTTTATCATAATTTTAGAGTCTTGCCAGAAAATGTGATCACTGCAGTCTAAGTGAAATGTTTTGTTGCAGTGTGCCACAAGGGGGTGCCAAAACACAGGTCACCTTGTGGTGAGAGAAGCAATTTTAGTAGTGCAACACCGTAATCCACTGTAAGAATATATAACTATCCAGATCATCTATGATTTCTCCATATTTTTTGCTTTCCCCTGTGAATTACATACCCAACATTCATGAATCTTAACCATATATCTGTTTTATTGTGATAAGGATCTTTCCGGAACAGATGGGCAACAATCAGCACCAGGATTTGGATTTTTCCTATGAATACGAGAGTGAAAGTGAAAGTGAAATTTAATTCAAATACATTATTTATTTATTAGATTAGGTCAGGGGCTTCAACCTTTTTATGCCCAGGGACCTCCTAGGAAAAAGGACAGACATGTGCCCTCATGTTCTTATTTTATGTCTGTTTTTGATGTAAAATGTAATATGTTGTTCAAACCACCGAATGATACTAATAATGGCATTGAAAACAATAGAATAAGATGTATTAAAACTCTTACAATGATTGAACTGTACTTATATAGGATGATTAATGTAATTAATGTCTATAGTTTATATATAGAAAAATATTTTTTAGCTAATGATAGGGACCCCCTGCAGTACCCCCAAGGACCCCCAATTGTAGACCCCTGGATTAGATCATCCTCATAATTTTATGGGTTTGAGCGGTTCAAAGTGACATTATTCTTCTATTGAAGTTAGAGCAATTATGGGATCATATTTTGAGGTAAACGGATTATGCAATGGGTTTAGATGGCACTAGCCTGTGTGTGTGTGTGTGTGTGTGTGTGTGTGTGTGTGTGTGTGTGTGTGTGTGTGTGTGTGTGTGTGTGTGTGTGTGTGTGTGTGTGTGTGTGTGTGTGTGTGTGTGTGTGTGTGTGATAAGATTGTTCCCGAGGACACAACAATCAGGACAAGGCCTAAACCAGCAGGTATTCAGAGACATGGTGCAGTCTGCATGCTTTCACACCTACAGGTGGGTTTAACAAAAAATAGTTGTGTTCCATGGCGTTTCTGCTTCTTGTTGGTGGCAGTGTGCCATATTGGTTAAGCCCAAAGACTGGCGCTTTAATTCCCAGGTAGGGAACTGCTGTTGTGACCTTGAGCGAGGCGCCTAATCTGAAATGCTCAAGCTGTACGAATGGAAAATATGCTAAATGTAAATTATGCTAACATGCTTTGATTCGTAGATGTACTTCATGTGACATGCTGAAGATACCATTTTCCAGGCAAGTGTATATTTTAAGTTTGGTACAATTAAAGTGTGTTCCTTTCATTATGACACAATGACCAGACAGAATAGAGACACAGAAGGTGTTATACTGTATATAACAATTGCATTTCAGCTCTACTGATCTGTCAGGTTTGAATGTGTGTGTGTGTGTGTGTGTGTGTGTGTGTGTGTGTGTGTGTGTGTGTGTGCGTGTGTGTGTGTGTGTGTGTGTGTGTGTGTGTGTGTGTGTGAGAGAGAAAGAGTGTTTTCAGTTATAATTACGCAATAGAAATATGCACACTTTTCTCAAAATTATAGTCCTCACATCTGATTGGCTAGAAATCACATGGCAGTACTCTTGGCCTTTCTTTAATCAGCATTCCAATGTCTGGAAATTTACCAGACAACCTTCTTAATCCTTACAATGGTGACATCATTTTAAAAGCAGTTTCATTTTCTATAAAGCAAGTTTATTTTCTTTTAAGATAAGAATAGCTCCAAAGGTAGCTTTATTGGTAGCCAGATCTGAAACATCAAACAGAGGTATATAAAGTATCAAATATCCTTGTCTGGAACATCGGGTGAGCTTGGGATGTTCCTGCATTTTATTTCCAGCTTAACTTTTAAACTCTCTGTTTAAAAGTTAAGCTTCAATGAGTTCATGATGTTCAATGATCATTGTAAAGGCGAATATTTATAGATATTATTTATTTTTAAGATAGGTGTGTTAGTTAAAAAGTATTTGGATGCCTTCAAACCTTATGCAATTTGTGTTCTCACAAATGAAGCTCAGCTTTAGAAGGACTATAGACGGTTTTACAACATTTCAGAATGAGCGCATGACACAACCATTTATTTACAAAACTGCACCAGATGGAAAGTGAAAGGTTTTCTTTATTCTACAAGTTTACTAGTTGACTCCCACAAAATCTTTGTTGTTCTGCGTGAAGGTTATTCACCTGGATCACTCCACAGGGCAAGCCAGGCAAGCCAGATACTATTAACACATCACATGCCTGAATCAAAGGCCATTACTTTCCATGAGATATGTCCTGTAATAACCCCCTTTGCCCTTAGCAATTGTGGTTCCTTTGCTTTTATTAAACTGCCTGCATATATCAATGGGGATACATTTTATGATATTCAATGTTTATGGGGCCAGGCACAAGGTGCCAAGGTGCATAGGCTCCCTACTGCTATTGATATGGGTTTTTGTTATTATTATTATTATTATTATTATTATTATTATTATTATTATTAATAAATTATTTCCTTTTTCGTGAATGTAGTACTTCATAGATTTCAGTGAGTTCAATACTGTGTGACTGTGTGATGTGTCTATGTCATTTTTAGGAATTTTTAAATGTCAAAAATTCTTGTCTATTTTTTGTTTTTTTGTGTCGGATCTGGGTCAAATATGCATTTGAAATACTTTAACCCAGTTTAAGGTTGCTCCTGCACAGTGTGTCAATCAAAAACCACATCCACTGATATACATCAAAGTTATTTTCACTGGACTGTACTTATCTATGAGACTACCCAGCCAATCAGGATTGTGCATAAGCTCAAACACACTCACACAGAAACTTTCTTTATTTGATTTGATTTTCAGCTTGCTAGCTAATAAAGATGGAAATAGATTTAGCTGACCTGTAGATTGTGTCTATTTACAGTTCGCCAAATAACGTTGAAATGCAATGAACTTGCACGTAAATTAAGCAGCTGTAGTCAACATGTATCTTCTCATAGAGAAATAACGTGAATGAATGTGTCCCGAAACACCCTTTTTGAATCTCCTGCCCGCTCTCCTCTGTTCACTGTTCATCTCCTCAGCTGGCCCACTCTGTGAAGTTAGGTAACTTAACCTAAACTAATACCCATATCTCTGGTATTGTCCGTTATGGAAGTTAAGTCACAATCCGCATAGAGAGAAAAAGTTGTGTGCACCACAACACCTGATTCAACTAATCAAATAATAATAGTCTTCACTAAACACCTTGATTAGTTGAATCAGGTGTTTTAGTGCTGGGCTAGAACAAAACATGTACCCACACCGGCCCTTTTCAAACACCCCTGGTCTTGAAAGGTTGACAATCTGCCAATCCATGAAATCGCCCTGAGGCAAAGTCGCATTTCATGAAAACAAAACCAAACTCCAAGCGGTGGTTTGGAGGTGGGTTTGGCAAGCACACCTACCTGTGATAAGATCTTAGTTCTGGAAACCAAGCGAGCTCCAGGTTGTTGGGGTTTTTTAACCATATTTCCTGGGTTAAGATCGGAGTCCACAGCACAGAGAAGCTACACGGTGCTTGCATTTCTTGCTTGAGAACTTCATTGAAAAATAGAATCTCTGTTCTAAAGCTGTCTAGCATTTCCTTCCTCCTGTTATTATTGCAGACTCCATTCCACTAATGTTTTTTTGTATGCATCTGTTCAAGCAGGTGGCAGTCCTGGGACTGACTGGGCCCATGGTGTAACTCAAGGTGGAATGAGCGTTCAATGCTCTGCAGATCCAGGTGGACTAATAGAGGTTTGAGAGCCCTGTCAAAACACAAAATCACATTTACATTGATGTCCTAAACCGCTCACTAGGTTCTGCCCCATTGTGGGTGAGCGCTATTTCTTGAAACTAAATTTGACATTTCGTTTGAGAGTTTAATGTGCAAACGTGCACAAAAAGTACAGCTACAGCAGGCCTCGTTTGAAACATAATCCCTCTGACGGCACACCTGCATCAACACCAGGCTTGTACTAAACGTGAGAGAGAACTCCACAACCCCACGTGTCTTACACAGTACGTCTATGGCATCCATTCCGATTCGCCTGCCCGATTCATTATTCTCAGGCAATTGTGCTTACATTTTCAGTTTTGTACAAAAACTGCATGTCCTGTGCTTTATTTTAAAAGATTTCCTTTGCACTTATGAAGTGGGTGTACTAACATTTCATACTATTTTTATACTTGCCCAAGGTATAGAATATTGCACTAGTCAGCGTTTTAATGAGAGGTATGAGGTATGTGGCTATGCAAGTGCGATCAAAGTTCTATTCTGAACAGTGCTAACTTTTACATGCGTGGTTAAGAAGTGTCGGCTTTCAGATTGGTGTCCTCATCTTGTTTAGCAAGATGTCTCAGTTGCGTTCACAATAGCTGCATTTTGCCTCTCAAGTTAAAGCTGTGCCACCCAGGGGCAATTCTAGGATTTGACCTTTAGGGGGGGTCAGCCCCCAATGAGAATGTGAGATGTACACATGCAAAGCACAAGCCTACATTTTTTATTAATTTACTGTTACATTCCCCAAAACAAAAACACCACAATGGTGGTCACTCTCAAAATTGAAATACCACTCTCTATCTGTAGTATTTTTAAAATAGATATTAGGTAAAAATGTTGTTTAGAAAAGAATGACTAAACGTTTTCAGGGGGGCTGAGATGAAAGACAGGAGGGCTAAAGCCCCCCTAAATAGGGTCTAAAATCGCTACTGAAACACGTGCACTCCTTCCGACGCATTCCCCCAGGAGCCATAAACAGTTTTCTCCACTTCAGGCCACACAGTATAATCAGAGAGCTAGCACAGAGCGGAAGTGAGGACGAAGCTCTCACTGATGACAACTGGTAGATTGTTTGGAGGGAATAATTCAGCAGAAACCTGGGGAGCTCTGACCCTAACTGACTTTAACACTGTCTGGAAGAGGCCAGTGTTGTGTGTACCGCCATTTGCAACTGACTGAAGCCCATTGCTTTTGGATTTCATAGTTCTTTTTGTTTTTTTTCTGTTTATGCTTTTATTCCCCGTTTTTTTCTGCTTATTTTTAGTTGCCAATTATACCCTCTCCTTTTCATGCCAATTAACCCCACTCTCGCATGAGAGATCGCTGCCGTAGTCCTGAGACCGGTAGTGGGCGCTGTACCGCCTTCTCCAAGCCGGCACTCACCACAGTCACCGTAACACACAGGACCACTCATATATGCAGCGAGCTCGTATCGGCTTCCCTCCCCCCTCCCTGGGGCAGACAGCCAATTGCCACCCCCTAGTGGCACTCCCTGCCAGAACCAAACTGGCGCAACCCAGGTGGAATCGAACCCTGGTCGCAGCGGGGGATTTAATTATTTTGATGAAAAGCAGATATTGTGTTAGAGATGATTGAGTTAGCGATATCATATTTGAACTTTAAAAAAGAGAGGACACTGGTTTGTGGGGGGGAGGGGGTATTTTGTTGACCAGGGGACTGATGTTTTTAAAAACCTGCCAAAGGCTTTTTTTTATATTTAGAAACATCTGGTCCACAGAGATTTGAGGATGTAAAAAGGGGAATGGCTGGGGAAAACTGGATGTATGGTGATTGCCCTAATTGAGTCAGAACCAGTCACCACATGTGCACCAGGGAGTATCTGAGGCAAAAAGTGGTGAGTTTGGGATTTATACAAGAATAGCAGGCATGAATCTTACGGTATTTCTGTAGCTTAATAATTTATTGATTGTAATTGTGCATACACTAACATGAATTATAAAAATAACATGGGAAAATAATACATGTATTGCAGCTTACAGGACATTTTGCGCTATAATGTTGCTAGTTAGACCCATTGGAATGTGTGGGTATGGGTTCTCTCTGCCCCCCACCCAAATTGTGAACTTGATGATGTTATGCCTTTATGAAGTATTAGCTACTATACTGACCTTGCAATTGTTGCATTGCAAGGACAATATTCACAATGAGAGTCCAGAGTCCAGCACCTGGGAAATGCCTGGAAAGCCCAATGTGTCAAATATAAGTGATAATACGTATAATGTTATAAATTCACATTTTCTTTCTTTTTTTCTAATTTGGTAGCCAATTAGACCCACCATTTTTTTTTATTTATTTATAATTTTTTCCTGTTTTTCTCCCAATTTGATTGCCAATTATACCCTCTATTTATTTCAATTCCCCACCACCACGAGTCCACTCCTCCGGGAGCGAGACACACATTCTTGGTCGATTGTTCCCGCCTCTTCCGAGACGGAAATTCTTCCACGGACTCCTTTTATCTTCTCCTCGACGGACTCGTGCCAGCTCACCCTCCCCCCTCCCCCGGAGGCGGACAGTCAAATGCCGCCTCCGATCGGGGCTGACGACCAGGGCCGGTCTGGTAGAGACGTGGGTTTTGAACCGTGTCACTGACAGGCAGCACACGCCACACCAAAGTGTGGCGCGTTAGACCGCTACGCCATCTGCCGCCCCAGACCCGCCATTTTTATGTCAATCCCCCCCTAGTACTGTGAGTTCGCTGCCGTAGTCCTGCGACCGGTAGTGACGAAGGCAAAGTAACGCCTCCTCCGAGACGGCACTCGCCAAGCCGTCGACCGTAACCCGGTACTACAGGGCCACTCTTATGCGCAGTGAACGTCATGTCGGCTTCCCTCCCCCCTCCCCGGGGCGGATAGCCAATCGCCGCCCCGGTGGTGCTCCCGGCCATAAATTCACATTTTCAAATCCTTTGTATTGCATTTTTCTTTTGAAAGTCAGTTGGGAATGTCCATTGCAGTTTGGTTATTGTTGAGGCTTATTGGAGCTAGCTTCACACAACAGCTAACAGCTTAGTTGCAGTAGTGTTACAATATGCTGAAAAATTAATGTCTATTTGACAAAATAAGAATAAACTGAATCTAAACCTATACATTACAATAGAGGCTGGTGTCATGAATTATAGAAAGCAAGGTGGCTATTCCCTCTGTTTGTGAGGAGACAGGAGCAAGGATAGTACAAAATGTTTCCAGACCTAAATCAGCTAGACATTAGCTCAATGGGTGTTCTGTGTCACAGGTGCTCTTTTAATCAGTTCACAGACAGGGAAATTCGTAATGCTCTACTGGCTATAAAAGCCAAAAAGTCCACTGGGGTGGACCTACTGAATCCGGGGCTCCTACTACTTGCAGTGACTATTTACCTATCAAAGGCTTTTGACACAGTGGACCATACCCTTTTGTTGAATAGATTGGCATCTGTCGGTCTAGGAAAAAATGTCTATCACTGGTTTCAGGATTACCCCAGCGATTGACTTCAGGGTATAGTGGTTGATGATCTCAAATCTGAATCCCTTGAGGTCAGAAAGGGGGTTCCCCAGGGTTCCATTTTAGGTCTGCTTTTATTCACCTTATATATAAATGACATTGGTGCTGCAGTGAAAACTTTTCATATTCATTTTTATTCTGATGACACTGCTTTATTCCTCCACTGTCTCCACTGTAAGCAGGCATTCTCAAACTTAAAGTCACATTTTCAGGCCTTACAGAATTCACTTGTGGACCTTAAGCTACTGTTAAATGCAAATAAAGCAAAATATATGCTATTTTCCAGGGCCTGGGACACTAATCCTACTGAGCTATGTATTATCACCATAAGTGGAGTTCAGCATACATTCTATCATATACTGTAAATATTGTGGCATTTTGTGGCATCTTGCCAATCGATGGCAAGATGTTGAAAACTCATGTTGATGAACTAATAAAGGATTTTTTTTAAACAAGACATGCTTCACATGTGACCGTAGAAAACTGTGGTTCTGTGTGGCTCGGTAGGTAGAGCATGGCACTGAGAATGCTTAGGTTGTGGGTTTGATTCCCATTAGGGCCACATACAGTAGTGAATGCATACATTTTTCAGTGTAAGTCTCTTTGGATAAAAGCGTCTGCTAAATGGCATATGTAAAAACAAATCATACAGTCAACATTCATGCCAGTGCTAGATTATGGTGCCATAATCAATATGTATGCAGTTGTCTCTACATCAAAACCTCTAGATGCAGTTTCCCTCCTCTTTATTACGGGTGATAGATTTTATACGCATCACTGTGACCTATATCAGAATGATATCAGATGACCATCTCTTGCTATGAGGAGAGAGCAACATTGCCTTATATTTGTCTATAAAGCTCTCGTGGAGGAATAGCTTCATTACCAAACTCGATGACAGGACTGCTTAGTTCTTGAAATTCCACGTGTTACCACAGAATTAGGGAAACTAGCTTTCAGCTTTTATGTGCCTCACAAATGGAATAAGTTAAAATTAAATTAGACTCACTCATTACGTTTGTACATTAGGTTTGATTTGATTCGTCAAGATTGAAGGCATGTTTATAGAAGAGTGCATATGTTTTTTGTAATATATGATGTCTATATTTTATTTATCTATAAAATTGTCTTTCCTGTCATTGAAATGCATTTTATTGTACAGTATTATTTTGGTTATCTCTCTATTGAAAAAGATAACTTTGCCTCAATGGGATTTCCCTGTTTACATATTGCCTCTCGATTAAATTTCTTTGAACTTGTATAAGCACCAATACGGTTGTCAACGCCCAGGCGTCCTGTCTTTTCTTGTGATTACGGTAGGAATATATTACGTGCTACTGGCACTTGGCGTCCATGCTGCTGCCAGCGGTAAAGACAGAGGGAGAGAGTGTTGTTTGGCGCAGTACAAAATTATAGGCGGCTCTCTGCTTTCTCTGTATCCCATCGTCTTGCTACCACTGGGGCGTTATAGTTTTTGTTTTCAGATTTTAAAACGGCTTATTAGATCTCAAATTTGATATCAGCGGTAAGAATATACAACAAAGATTATAACGGTGAAAATGAGTTCAATTAACGTGAAGAAGCTTAAGGTAAACGAGCTGAAGGACGAGCTGAAAAAGCGGCAGCTCTCCGACAAGGGGCTGAAGGCCGAGTTGATGGACCGGCTGCAGGCCGCACTTGATGAGGAGGCCCAAGCAGGAGGCGCTATCCCGGGGCCTGGAGCAGAGGAGAATGGCGCCGAGGGCGGCGACGACGGAGCTTGCGGACTGGATGATATGGGAGAGGAGGACGATCTGGTCGGAGAAAGCATGGAGGCCGAGGAGGAGGAGGAAGAGGACGGGGACGGGGGCGAAGCGGACGCCGGCGACGCCACTGCGGGTGTATGCGAAGATGTCGGCGATCAGCAAGATGACGAGATGGGGGATGAGGACGAGGAAGACGCCGGTGTGGAGATGGATAAATCGGACGAAGACGAGGATGCGTTGCTGAAAGATGACGAAGAAATTGACAAAATCGACGACGATGGCGCTCAAGGATCACAGCCAGCAGAAGGTGAGTTTCCGTTTTAAAACATTTTAAACGCTGGGAATATCACGTGTTTGCGAATGCCTGTCTTGACGGCCAGTGTGTTGTTGGCTAGCTTTATCGTTTGCAGCTATTAATCGATTGTACAAACCTCGCAGATACTATCATATTTTGCTAGATGGTCTTTGTAATGGGGGTTTTTAAACGTGGATTGCTCGCTGAACATGTGGTGAATTATCAGTGAGTAACTTGGTTTCCGTTAGGTTGCGCCAGCCGGGTCCAGGTTATATTGGATTGATTGTTTTGCCCAGCTAACGTTGGCTAGTTTGCTAGCTTTGCATGGCATGGAAAACGAATCGGGGATCGGTAAAATATTAGTAGTTTGACGTGATGGCTTAATGCTATTTCCGACGAGGCAGATAATATTGCTGATAGCGCAGATAAGTGGCGGTGTTTTACTGTTTATCTCTCACGTTAAAGGTTAGCGGGTGATGATGAATGCCTTGGTCTTGCGGCGTGAGGACATGGATAGCTCCCGACTCCATTGTTTAGCTAGCCTGTTAGCAAGCTAAACCAGAAAGCAAATGTCGGCGACGGATGCGATTTCGATTTATTCGCACTTGGGATTCATGTCGTTGGTTAATTAACCCGTTAGACTGTTAGCTCGCTGGTTACTTTCACTGTTTTGAGGTGATACTTTCGCATTCGACGCTGTGATCGCTTTTGTTCAGACTGGCTCGTTTTGGTTTGGCGGTGACGTTATCGTAAATGACCGGGTATATAGAGCAAGCCACACGAAATGTAAATTCGGCCTACTTTGTTTGGTTGCTAGCCGCCTGGCTAGCTATCCAGCTAGATTCCATATTGTATATTTCACTTCAGATTTTTATTTGTTTTCAGTACGTTAAGAATTTAGGCATACGTCCGTGGTTGAACTAAGGTTAGGTGTGCTCGGCGCTTATTGTAATATGCAGTCATTCTGACCAGCTTCGACAAGCGGTAGCTAGCTAATGGGTAATGCTTTCGTTTATTGTCAATCTGGAAATGGATTCCTTCGTTCGTGCACGTAGCTATACTACGAGCTGTCTGTGGTTGTTTGCCACCTCAACCGGCATGGATGCTATTTTAGCTCCAATACGAGATAATTATTTCAGTTCAGACCGTTCAACTTTGGTCCTTGTGCTGTAACTCAAATGGGAAAGACCAAAACATGTATTTTAAAACGTGCGGGCCACCATAACAGAGTCCCGACACGGAGGAGCACTTCATTTTTGTTACTGTTGTTTTTTTCCAAAGGGGATGCGGACAAAGACAAGAACGCTGAACAGAAGAATAAGAAGGGGGTTAAGAGACGCCGGGAAGAACATGGAAGGGGCTACTTTGAATTTATTGAAGAAAGCAAATACAGCCGGTAAGGATTGTAAATTAAAAAAACCCTGGCCTTCGGTATGTATGAAGTGCCACACAACGTCTTGAACTGTATTGGCTTTAAGCGCCAGTGCGTATATTCATTTTTATATATATATATATATATATATACTGGAAGTGCATTTTAATTTTAATCATAATACGAAATCGTTTCAAGTGAAGCGGAAAGATTAATGCTAGAGAGCTTGGCTTATACCGCATATTGTCTTTGCCATGCAGTACATTAAAAATTGTACTAAAACTGCATATTAATCGGAGTGCTTTGGTGTCCTCTTTTTAGGAATTACTGCTTGTTACCCCCACACATTGTGTAGCAAGCTTGTTTTCATCTGTGGGGGACGCGGTATGAGTTTCCATTCGCGCAGTATGACAAAGGAACGGAGCATCTGTGCCGTGGGGGTGGGGGTGATCGCTACGTACAGTGTATGGCGTGTTATATAAAGGCCAGATATCTTATTTGGGCCAAATAACTGTTGTGTTGTCGTAATCCGCAGAATGAGAATGACTGGTAATTGGGGACGTGGGCACGGATTTTCTTTCATAGATTGCATCGGTCCGTCCAGTGCTTTGGTTTTTACCGGCTATTTGCAGTTGCTCGTTTGACGTCATTATAGTTTGTCATTTTTTGGGCCCAACTAACACCCCTTCATTTTCAGCCATTTAACTTTTACTTTCACAGGACATTTTTGGACCCGTTGCTCTCCATTTACTGCACGTTTCAGGTAGCTGTGGTGATCGTGCTGTCATTGTAAATGCATGCCAAATCCTGTAAGGGACTGATAGTTAAACGGATAAACAGCTTGGCCATTGAACGTTCAGCTTGACCAAGTGAGCATATGCTGCCCTCTGAGTTGACTCCATAATCTATAGTCATGAAAGGCATGATTGATCTCTCTGTTCACAGGGGGGTTGTTCTTTAAGGTTTAAGACCAATTTTATAGAATTTAATTTAGCCAAATGATGCCCACAGATAGTGTATCAGTTCTGGAACCATACATTTCAAGTGTTTATCAATGTTGTTATCAGACCACCAAAATTCCTGGGAATTAATCCTGAAGGCCAAGGGTTTTAGACTGTGTAGGCTATGCCTGGAGAACCTGCTTGAATAAATTAAGGCAGTAGTTCTCAATCCAGGTCTCGGAGAGCCGCAGGGTATGCTGATTTTTGTTTTCACCTTAAAATCGGCAAACAACTTGGACCCAAGAAACCAGGTGCGGTGAGTTCATTATGTAAGCAACCCCTTTAATTGATTTAAGTGCTGAGTAACAACAAAAACCAGCAAACCCTGCAGCCCTCCAGGATCGGGGTTGAGAACCACTGTATTAAAGTAATCTCCCATTAAAAATGTGTACACCTTTGTTTAGTACTAATTTAGCACAGTATTTTCTATATCTCATTCGGTGTCCCCAGCTGTAGAAAGTATTCTTCAATTTACGAGTGTCAATGCGAACGCTGAGGTTTACTGAATTTAACTGACCTTCGATAATCATTCCCCCGGCTTTTTTATCTTTGTCTGTTACACAAAACATTGAAACAAATGTGAATCACACTAAATGAGCTTGGCTTTGTTTGGCTTCAAGTGTGTTAACCAAGTTTATTTTTCACATTTTGAAATTGAGTTTTGTTCAGTTTTCAACTTGTGTGAACCCGGCATCATATATTGAATGGGTTTGCTTCTCACCAGTTGCATAGACTTCTTTGTTTTGCTCATATTGATCAGTCTAAGCAGGTTATTGAAGGGATACTCATGGGTATGTGGACATACTCTCGATACCCTAGATATAACTTGCATGACGACATAAATGGCTGCCACCTTTCTGTTAATTTGTGACCTCCAGTCCATCTTGAGAGGTGTCCTAGCAGCTTGGTTGTTTGCCCCGGCTCCTGCTAGAGTACCAAAACCTTCTGTTTTCAAGAAATTATGACTTCTCTAAAGCTGAGCCCAGTGTGTGCCTTGCAGGCTGGCCAGAGAAAGTCTTGACCTTTTGCTCAATGTTCCCCACGTGGAGTTAAATTTATCACAGACATGCGCTCACCATGCGGGCCGTGTAGGATAGCGGTCTAGCAGAAGATGACTCGCTTTTCTCTAAGATCCACTGTCTCTGTGGGTTTGGCAAAGCTGCTCTGGAAGTAAGTTCAGCCTCGCGTGTCAGGTAAGTGGGTTTTGTTTAGTTCCCCCCTCTAGTTGGGAAGTATCTTGCCATAAACTGCTGCTTCAACCAGTAGTGCTGCCCTGTGAAAAAAATGGCTTTCTTTGAGGGGGAACAGCGCCCCCTTCTGATCCTCCACCAAACCACAGTTGATCTGTGAGGGCCCAGGTTCTCAGAGGCCCTGCACTGGCTGAACATGCCCTCTCTTTCAGGGCCAAGTCCCCCCAGCCACCCCTGGAGGAGGAGGATGAAGAGTTTGACGACACCACCGTCTGCTTGGACACTTGTGAGTATTCACTCCATCCTTGTGGGAACTCTTCACACCCTTAGCGACAGTCCCTACATAACTGATAATTGAGTGATAATTTATGATTATAAGAATGTTTTGGGCGTTTTTTGGACGGTGCTCTTGATAAAATTAGCCAAAACTTCAGAAATTAGGTGTTGTGACCGGATTGTGTGTTTACATTTTGAAGTACACAATTGGGAATTCCCAGATTGAAAAAAGAAAAGGAAATCCTTGTTTTATGATATGGAGGGTGAGGTCATCTGAACGTTTGGCTTTCCTGTTTCTGAATAGACAACAGCGACCTGCACTTCAAAGTGTCCCGCGACCGCTATAGCGCCTCCTCCCTCACCATGGAGAGCTTTGCGTACCTGTGGGCCGGAGGCAGGGCCTCGTACGGTGTGGCCAAAGGCAAGGCCTGCTTCGAGATGAAGGTGAGGCCCCCTGCTGCTCCTCTGTCCTGGCTGTTGTGCGTCACAGAGCCACAGAGTCACAGAGCCAACTCATTCCATGGGTTTAACCCATATAACTGTTCCAGCACATCCCTCCACCTCCGGTGTCCTAATGCCTCTTACTGCCAAACCTGACCCCAGAAAAGTGCAAGTCAATGGGTTAGGGCAGTGTAGAGTAATGGTCGGGGCACTTGGCTCATAACTCAGAGGTTACAGGTTCGATTGAATGTTTGATTCCCAGATGGGGTACTACTGTTGTATTTTTGTAAAATATGTGTACCTTGTCCTGGATAAGAGCGTCTGCTAAATGCCTTGATGTAATGTATATATAATTGTTGGATATTACAATGTAATGTAATAATAAATGTGTTGGATCTCACGTGGCGGCAGATACAGGAAGTGGCATCACGTGAAACCATCGTATGCTCTAATGTTCCGATGAAGACCAAAGGGTCGAAACGTTAACCGACCTGCATTGCACTTCTATTTTTTGCAGCATCTAATAATATGCGAGAGTCGTTCTTTCGATTCTTTTACACCACTTTGACTCGGCACCTCGCGCTAAAACCTTTTCAGAGTGCATAAGTTTATCGCGCTCCTGTTTCCGCTCTCTCCCAGATCATTGAGAAGATACCAGTTAAGCACGTCTCCAGCAAGGGCATCGAGATCCATGAGGTCCAGGTGGGCTGGTCGCTGGGCAACGGGAGCCTGCTGTTGGGTAAGTGTTCACGCCAGCATGCACTCCACTTCTCCAGAAAACATTGGGTGGGGGTGGTGGATAGCATAGTGGTGTAATGCGCCCATATCTTGGCTGGTCTGATACGAGTGTGAGCTGCCTATCAGGGACGTGGTTCGAAACCCATCTGCCAGACCGGCCCTGGCCGTTACCCCCTATCGGGGGTGGCGTGTGGCTGTCTGCCCCAGGGGAAGGGGGGAGAGTGAGCTGGCTCAAGTTTGCCATGAAGCACGTAAGGTTGTCTCCAGAACGTGGGTTGGCGAATTCCATCTCGTAGGATGTGGAGTTCGCTGCCCTCAGAGAATTAGCTTGCCTTGTAGAGAGGAGTGGCGAACTGGTGTGGGGAGGGCAAATCGAAATAAATTGAGGGTATAATTGGCCACTAAATTAGGGGGGGAAAACTGGAAAAAATCTGAAGCAAATAAAAATAAACACCAGATGGTTCACCTGAAAGTAGGACAAAGCCTGTGATCTGTACCTGTAAAGTTGATTATTGTACACTGTTTGGTTTCTCTCTGGCCAGGTGAGGAGGAACATTCCTATTCCTTCGCTGTCAAGGGGAAGAAAACCACAAACTGCGTGACCGAGGACTACGGAGAGAATTTTGACGAGAACGACGTTGTCGGCTGCTTCATCGTGAGTGTCCCTCTTAAATTGAACTCCATAGAGGTTTAACATCTCACGGATCTAATTCCCAGTGTCATGGTAAAACTAAATATGAAGACCGTCCCTTGTTCAGATCAGCAATAAAATGATTTGCTTTTTAAACCTATAGAATGGTACTTATTTATTATTGATTTATGCTGATGCTGGAAATCCATACAACAAGGGAGACGCAGTCAAAGTACCAATCAGATTTAATACAAACTGATTAGCATACAGAGATATTGTGCAAAGAATCCTTTCCACCAGGCCAACCTCATCTACCTGAAAATGGATGTGTGTGTCCTTGTATGCCAGACCTGGCTTTGCACAACTTACCCCCTCGCGCACATGCATTTCAGAACTTTGAGGTGAGGCGATGAGCTCGAGCTCTCCTTCTCCAAGAACGGGAAGGACCTCGGAGTGGCCTTCCGGGTGAGCAAGGAGTCCCTGGCTGAAAAGGCCCTCTACCCCCACATCCTCTGCCACAACTGCGCCGTGGAGTTCAACTTCGGCCAGAGGGAGACGCCCTACTTTCCCCAGACAGAAGGCTTCACCTTCCTGCAGCAGATTGCTGTGGACGACCGGGTTCGAGGCCCCAAGGGGCCCGAGACTAAGAAAGACTGCGAGGTACAGAGCATGTTTTGTCAGTGCTGTTTTTGAAAAAGGGTTTGTTTGTATGTTGCACGCACAACGCCAGGGTTCTGCAGGGTATAAATCCAGAATGTTTTTAATAGAATAGTGATCGGGTACCATGACACCAAAAATGGATGGAGTTACCAGTAACTCACTGATTTGAATCAAGGTATTTTGTTATTGGAAAAACCTTTTGTTTGGTTCAAACCAGTGATTGACAGCTAATATTAGCTCCACCCATTTTTGTGGAATGATCATTCTCATCACTAGGTAATCTCTTAACAACAACTCCCTCCGATTGGAGGAGGTTAGCTATTGTGTAGCTGTACAATCTTCAACTAAGACCATGATTAGTTGAATTGGGTCTTTATGTGCCAGGAAGGAATGAAAGCCAGAAGACAATTGAGCCATTCAAGAGCAGGCTTGAGTAAACCTACGTTTTATTTCTGTAGCTGTACATTGACAGGCCAACCTGGAAAACCTGATTGACATGGCTGAGATTCGGGAGACTCCCAAAACCTTGGGGAGCCTTGGGCTGTTTTTAGATTCTGAGCGTTTGTGTGCTGTAGTCTCGTGTGGCTTGGTGGTCTTTCTGTTTAGGTTCTGTGTGTTTGCACTGTGTGTGTTTTGATTCTGTGTGTGTGTGTGTGGTGTCTGTGTGGGGGTGCTGTACTCATGTGGCTTGGTGTGTCATATACAGGTGATCGTCATGGTGGGCCTCCCTGGGGCTGGGAAGACCACGTGGGTGATGAAGCACACCACTGAGAACCCTGGGAAATACAACATCCTGGGCACAAACACCATCCTGGAGAAAATGATGGTCAGTCTGGCCTCCTCTTGATCAGTTGCAATCAACTGGGGCCATTAAGCCCCAGCAAGAAATGGTGACAGTGACAAAGATAGTTTGTTTAGATTTGAATTGGTTGGGAGAAGTGCTATTTAACGTGTTATCCATGGGCAGAATATAAACTTATTTGCTAAAAGACCCAGAGATGGCAAACTTCATGGGAATGTGAACCTATTCCTTTAAGAGCAAAGAGAACAAATAAACCCATTTCCCTCAAATAAAGTACCAGGTGGCCTGTGGGCCGTTTCCTTTGGCATGCGAAACGTTACAGGCGTTGAAGGTGTTGCTTTTAATGTTCTGGTGTTGCATGCGTCCGTCTCTAAATCCGATGTGTGGATGCAGATCGGCAGCCTGAAGCGACAGATGAAGGACACGACGAAGCTGACGGCCATCTCCCAGCGCGCCCCGCTGTTCCTCGGGAAGTTCATCGAGATCGCCGCACGCAAAAAGCGGAACTACATCCTGGATCAGGTGACCGAGGGCTCGTCGGCAAGGCCGTTTTGAAAATGTTGCCGGTTGTCATCGCCGCCCTTGCCAGATGCACCTCTCCCCCCCCAGTCGGCACTACCTCTTGTGCTACCAACTGGTTGGGAGGCCTGTAGGTTCCCAATACAGCAGTTCCTCCCAGAGACAGACCACAGATGCCCACAGACTACCAGTTGTCAGTGAGAGATTCCTGTCCTCCAGTAGATGCTCACTCTCTGTACTACTGTGGGATGTAAAATATTCACTGGCTCTCCTGTAGTACTGTGTGTGGCCTGTAGGGTGTGAAATAGTCACTGGCTGCCCTGTAGTACTGTGTGGGGCCTGTAGGGTGTGAAATAGTCACTGGCTGTCCTGTAGTACTGTGTGGCCTCAAAGGTGTGAAATTGTCACTGGTTTGCAGGCGAGTGGGTGGGAGCAGTGTGTACGTTTCCACTATGGTGCTCCTCCCAAGGGTGTGGGTGGCATGGCGTTAACTCAAGACACATTGGATGATTCCAAAATGGGGGTGGGGGGGATTATTTTCCATGTAATCCATTGACCGTGCTTTTTGAATGACTGATGTTCATCTATCTCCTCTGCAGACTAATGTGTCGGCCCCCGCTCAGAGGCGGAAAATGTGCCTGTTCGCTGGATTCCAGCGCAAGGCCGTCGTGGTCTGCCCCACAGACGAGGACTACAAGGAGAGGACGCAGAAGAAGGCGGAGACGGACGGCAAAGACGTCCCCGAACACGCGGTCCTCAAAATGAAAGGTGCGTCCGCCCTTTGACCCTCACCAGGCTGATGGCACGCCCTGTAGCGCTTATAGCTAAAAGCATGGCCTTTCCTCCATTCAGAAGGCAAAAAGACTAATTTTAAGAAAATTCGGCGGAAGCCATTTTATTATTACATTAGGCTTACAAGTTTGAATCGCATGGTGTTTTGAATAAATTCCATTAGTCACAGAGGCTTGAATCAGTGATGCATGGAAGCTTTCTATTCATGTATAACACTGAAATGGTGATAACATGTTTTTTTGACAGGCGAAAAGTAGCAACGAGGGTTTCTGGTTTGCTAAATCATGTTTTTGTTTGTTGGGTTGAGATTTCATTTTGTTTTAAAATGCAATACAATTAAGTTTCTTATGTCACAGTTGTTCGATTAGCCTATTCCAGTATGACATCCCTTTTTTTCTTTTTCTTTTCTGGTTATGCTTTTATTCCCCATTTTTCTCCATATTTTTAGTTGCCAATTATACCCTCTCTTTTTCAAGTCAATTATCCCCACCCTCGTATGAGAGGTCGGTGCCATAGTCCTGAGACTGGTAATAAGCCTCCTCCGCATCCGCCACGGTCACCGTAACACACAGGACTACTCATATATATAGCGAGCTCGTATACGCTTCCCTCCCACTCTTCCTGGGGCGGACAGCCAGTTGCCGCCCCCTAGTGGCACTCCCTGCCAGAGCCGAACTGGTGTGACCTGAATCGAACCCTGGTGACATCCCCTTTTTTTAAGTAGTCAATGTTTTTACTTTTTGCTTTGATTGTATGGGCGCAGGAATTCAGATGTGCTCTCTCCACACAGGGATCTACACTCTGCCGGAGCAGGGCGACTGCTTCACCGAGGTGACATACGTGGAGCTGCAGAAGGACGAGGCCACCAAGCTGCTGGAGCAGTACAAGGAGGAGAGCAAGACCGTCCTGCCCCCCGAGAAGAAGCCCAACCAGGGCGGCTTGCCCGCCAAGAAGGGCGGCCCCCGGGGCAGGGGAGGGAAAAACCAGTTCAGCCGGGGCGGCGGACCTGGACAGAGAGGCGGCCGCGGAGGCTTCCAGAACAGGGGCAACTTCAGGGGAGGTGAGGCTCGACCAGCAGGGGGCGCACATGCAGGAAATCACTTTGGCCTGAGCTCAATCGGCATTTGTCCTTCGCTTTTGCTTGTAAGCTCTGCGATCACCAAAATTAACTTGCAAGAGAAAGAAAATGGGGAAAAATATGTTTATTTTTAAGTTAAATGCCAAATTTAACTTAAATTCTGGAATTTCTGGAATTTTTTAAACTGGAAGCTTAATGGGTATTTATAATCGTAGGACACATACTGTTTCATACAAATGAAAACAGGCTTTTCAAACTTTATCGAAATGATTATATTGAACTTGAAATAGAAGAAGTAAATATATGGCGAATACAAAATAGTTTAATTAAGACTTCAGTTGTGTTAGTAATTTTAAGATGACCTGTTTAAAAATGTTAAAATATGATTTTATATGCTTTTCATAATGGGCAAAATTCCCCAGCCAAAGATCCCATGGAAATTTACCAGACATTTTCCACCCCTTCACAATGCTAATTGGAACTTCTACATATGAGCAGTTAATTTTCCACACGCTGCTATGTAGTGACATGTTTGCACTGATTCCGGAAGGAAAAAACAAAAGCCCAGAGCTAATGCAGGGGCTTGTGTAATGCATGCTTTCTGAAAGGTTGTTTCATTAGATGTGATAAACGGGTTGTATGAAGAAAAGTCTTTCTGTGTAAGTCTGAGGATAAGAGTGTCTGTTAAATGCCTGAGTGTAAATGTAACATCATCTTTTCCCCTCCTGCGCAGTTCCAGGACCGCGCGGCGGGTTCAGCAGGCCACCCCGCGGTTTCCTTCCCCCGCCGGCCTTCCGCGGCGGTTTCTCCAACCGCGGCAACTTCAACCGTGGAGGAGGCGGCGGCGGCGGAGGCGGCATGCCCAACCGTGGCGGGGCCCCCAGGGGCGGGCCCATCCGGGGCAACATGGGCCACAGAGGCGGATCCATGAACAGGGGCGGCGCCATGAACCGTGGAGGCGGATCAAACAGGGGCAACTTCAACCAGGTGGGCTTCAAAATGGGGCGATTTTTGTCCTTTTAACAATTACCCACATGCTGAATTTAGAATATTGTTGGTGAGTGTACATTTCCACCGAAGTGCATATGGCTGCGTGTGTATATTTTGTGTGGCTGTGCCAATCGACCAGGGTTGGCCAACCCTGGTGCTGGAGAGTCACAGGGCTTGCTGATTTTCATTGTTACTCAACACTTACTTGATTGATTAAAGCAGTTGATTACACAGTTAACTCATCTCGCCCCGTCTAAATTGGTTGCTGATTTTAATATTAAAGCAAACACCAGAGTACCCTGCGGCTCTCCAGGACCAGGGTTGGGCACCCTGGCAAACGTAGGGAAATGAATACCTAAGCACAAAGTTGTAGTTGTAACAAATGAGTTGGAGCTATACCTGTAGCTAAAGTATTATTTCATTTTCTGAAAGATGCTGGAAATGGTTCGGTGGCAACAAATCCCCATATTTGAATCAAAACTCAATCTATTTAGATCCCGTACTGCACCGGCAGTGATAACTTGTGTGTATAAAGTGCTTTTTAATATGAATCCGTGAGTTATTGCGTTTTGAGTTCTCCCACTCCAGCACCCACTCAGTTTGTGGTCTGTCTCCTCAAATCCAGGCTCCTGATTGCTCTCTGTCGTCTCTGCAGAAATTCAGAGGCAGGGGAGGCAACAACCGTGGCTTCAAGAATGGCAACTTCGGCATGAACAAGGCGCAGGCCTTCAACCAGAGCTGGCAGCAAGGGGTAAGAATGTCTGGGGGACAGGTGTGGGCAAGAACTTAAAATTTCATTGATTTATATCGGGGGTGGGTAACTCCAGTCTTGGAGGGCCTGTGGGTAAGCAGGTTTTTGTTTCCACCAGTTACCCCTGGATTAGATCACAGTAAATGTTTCATATAGGGACACAAGAACACAGAAGTCTTCTGCTGTCATTTGTGAGCTTAACAAGAAATGTAGCTAACATGTCAGATCATGAAAATGGCTGAGCTAATTAAATAAGAGCAGAAATTGGCATGAAATCCAGAAATGGACACGGCCGTCCTTGCCAACGCCGGATGTACAAAGGGATATCCCTGATGCTCTGGGATAAACATTTTTGACGTCTGCAAAATATCTCTGCTGTGAGTTGACCATGGAGATGGAGGTACATGCCAAACTAGGTTCCCTTTCATTTTTATTCTCATATTTCAGAAAATTTCAATTTTAGACCAGGGTTCCTCAAATCTGGCCCACGAATCCAAATTCGGTCCTGGTTTCCCTTTCTCTCAGGTAGTTAATTCAACAATGAATGCAATTGATTGGCCACACCTGACACCCAGGTAAAGGAAGGGAGGAACCCTGTTTTCGACTGTTAGTGTCTATGTATAAAGCCTCTGAGTAGGAGTGCTGATCCATGATCAGCAGGTTTCCCCTGTCCATATCCTAACCTAAAAGGCAAAACTGATCCTAGATCAGCACTCCTGCTCTGATGCTTTACACACACCGGCTCAGGTCTCTGTGATTGCAGAAGTGTAATTCCTGTCGTCTTCTTCCTCAGTTCTGGAACCAGAAGCCATGGAGCCAGCAGTATCACCCGGGATATTACTGAGCACGTGCAGGAGAAAGGACTGGTGGCACAGTGACCCCGCCCCCCACCCCCTCCCAATATGACACACACCCCTCCTTCCCTATTACCGCGGAATCCCACCCACACACCCCCCCACCCTCTTTTCTTTTCTAGTCCTACTTTTAACGAAAACGAAAAACGGAAGAAAAACACACAAAAAAACATTCCACGCCGGAGGAGAAGTGCCTGTGGGTTCAGTTTGAAGCTTTATGGGTTCACTTTTGCTTTTTATTTTTGTATATTATATTAGTTCTCCTTTTGTTTTAAATCCCATGCTTTAAGATGTTAAATGTCAGGAACCTCAGCATTTATTCAGAGTGGGATGTTTTCAAAGAATTTCAGGGTTCTGCATTTTATCTGTACAATGTGATTTTTACTAAAGTATCATTTTTTTGCGTAGTACCAGCTGTCCTTAGTGTTTAAAAATAATTGAGAATTAAGAATCGGGAGGAACAAACACTCCTTTTAGAAGCATGTCGCCATTGTGAGTAGCTAATTGTACCAGTAGTTCTGCAGCAAAAAAAATGTGTTTCCAATCTAATAGGTGAAGCAGTAACGGTTTAAAAATTGTGTGGTTCATTTTTTCATTTTTTTTTTTTTTTTTTTTTTTAAATGCTTCATTTGTTGGTAACAAAAAATGACTTCAAACCTGTAATAGCTAAACAGTAGGTTTACAATAAACGGGTTCTTTGCTTTTTTTACTTGGCTTGCTTGTGTTTTTCCCCAATTCAAGTCAAAGGTGGTAAAGGAACCTTTGAGCTGCAGAGGGCCCTGAGGAAACCTTGCCTGGTTTGCCTCCAAGTGAAGGGCAGAGGGCAGAGAAACACAGCTTTCCTTCTGACAGCAGCACCTCTTCCCCTCAGTAAGACAGTTTGCGGGAAGCTGGGATTTTTAGGAAGCAAAGACGCGTTAAATCTTTGACAAAGGAACATTGCAGTGCTCGGAATTCAGTTCTGCTAGCAACCCTCCTTCTAATGCTAAATAGTAGTTTAGATTTAGCTGTTTTAGGGGGGCTCTTGGGAGCCTTTTTATATCAATGTGTATATATTTTTAAATGGAGACGGGTACATTCCTGCCATGTAATGGGTCAGAGGAGTTAGCGCGTTCCCTGGAACTGGGTTGCCATCTGTCCAGGGGAGGGAAGTTGGGGGATTATTGTTTTATTTTTCGTTTTTTTTATTTTTATGAATTGAAGTACATTTCTTTTACACTGGCGTTTTTTGGAATTGCGTTGACTTGCATCAGTGCTTTTTGTGAAAGCTAGCCCTTTGGGTGATCAGGGGTGTGTGATCGCACAACACTTGACACCTTGTTTACATCTAAAGTCAGTTTTGCGTGTCAGCACTATGTACTAGGTATAGGAGTGAACACTGTTCGTTCGTACGTTTCGAGAGGGTAAATGTTCTGTGAAATTATTCGCACATCGATCGAAACAGTATTTTGCCCTTCGCGTCACAAGTAACTAAACCTAAATCGTAAAAATCAACAATGGTGCTGTGATTTAGTTTCCTTAGTCAACCAAGTCCATGGCAGTAGTAGCTTAAATTGCATTGTCCGGGAGAAGGGATCGATGGTGTTATACTGTCGGTAATCTCAATGTTACTGTCACATTAAACATTACAGCAGTCCACTGACGGAAGTCTTCCCTTTTCCTCCGACACCTCAATTTATGCTTTAGGCAAGGCTCGTACCCTTGCCTCTGAAAATAAAATCAATTGTACAATAATGTAGCTCAAGTGCTCTAATTGACCATACTTCTCCCAGAATTCTCAGATCTGAAGAACAACGGTGGCAGATTGCTTCCGTGAACATGGCAGCTAGTTCAATGTCTTTGAGAAATGTAGTTGTTTTTGTGTGTTATTTTTAACTTTAAACCTTTTTTTCCAGAGGTGTGAGAGACTGCATCTTGGGTAGCTACAGAACATGGTCTGAGTAAATGTACCGTTCCATTTCAAGAGTTTATTTTTTCGGTAGTTGAAAAGGCACTGGTTTTGTTTTTTATTTAAGAGAATGTTTTGACTAGATGGTAAATGGATAAAAGTTTTTTTTTATTCCCGAACTGTGTTTTGCCAATAAAAGTCTTTGTGTGTTGTTTTTCCAGTCCCTCCAGTTGCACCCAATAGCAATGTCTGGGCCGTAGGATAAAATGTACAAATTGCTTCATGTTCACAAGCCAGTCTGATGCAAGGACAACAGTCCCTTTATCATTTTCAATGTAAAATGGTTTTTAAAGCAAATTTTATTGCAGATGCTACGTGTATCACAGTTCTAAATAAAATTGGATCAGATGTTTTCTATAAATATTAAAATCCCAGGATATGGCATACGCTGTAAAATTTGCAGGTGATTTTAAACTTGCTTGTTTTGGTGTTTGTGGATGTACACAGTACAAGTATTTGGTCAGATGTTGGTTACCCAACGCACTGAGATAATGTTCCAGTTTTGTAAAATAGACAACATTTTTGTTTTGTTTTTATACCTTGCTATGTTTTGTATTTTGTAATGAGAAAATTAAAACAAGAAAATAACCTGACCAAATACTTAATTTATTCTATTTTTTCCCACTTATTTTATGGAAAAAAACCACAATGATGTTCTTTTCAAAAATATAATAAACCAACAGAAATGAGTGTGATGTATTCTGACCTTGTGTTAAACCTCTCTTCCTCAGTTCTTTGGCTATGAGACAGGGCAAACACAAGAGTGGACAAAAAAAACATTGTATGTGTAGTCAATGTGTGTGCTGACTTTTCACCCAAATATATATTTTTTAAATGCATTGTTAAACCCATTTAGACTCCACTCCTTCAGTTGAAGTGTAGCTTTAAACCCAACTAGTGCATTGTCATCTTTGATATTTGGTCTCAATGGGATATCATATATGAGGGGTCTTGATGGATGTTATTGGTCTACTGTTTTCCTATATCTGTATGCCTACCCAGAAAGCAAAGGTTGACCTCATTCTTTTGAATAATTGTAATTTAGTTGTGATGGATTTAGATGTAATGTGACCTGGTTCTGTGTGGCTCAGTAGGTAGAGCATGGCACCGAGAATGCTTAGGTTGTGGGTTCTCAATTCTCATTGGGGCCACATTACTGTAAGTCGCTTTGGATAAAAGTGTCTGCTAAGTGGAATATGTTATATGTTCTGTTAAAGAAAATCCAAGACACTTAAAGCCATATCTTCCAATATTTTTATTCTACACTTTAGATTCCAGTTAAGAGAAGTTAATTCAAGGACCAAAAATACTGAATTTATTTTAAGAAGAAACGATAAGCTGCTTGGAACGTGGCCATTAATGTGCAAACCTCAAGCAAATGTATGTTTTTATAATGGATGGGTCTTTTGATAGTAGATGCTTTTTTGTTAGTTGTTCTTTTATATGATGGTTTTTCATTTTTAGTCCTCATCTTGGATCCATCCTCCCTGCATGTATTTTGAGAGGTACTGAACTTGTATAGCATCTTTTTGTATACCAAGTTCTTCAGCAGAAATTCAGCTTGTTTATTCACTGCAGTCAAAGCCACATGTTAATGGGATTCACGTTGGGTGAGATGAAATTATGCTAATTGTTGAAACAGACCCAGTGGTCAAACAAGTTGGCCAGATCAACATTTGACAACATTTTAATGGGTAAAATGAGTTGGATAAAGAAATAAAGTCCCCCCACTACTTCAGTACTACAAAATAGTTTGTGATTTATTTTCACGTTGTGGTAAAATGGACATTTCGATCCCTAGTGATCAAAATATCACTTTTTCCACATTGTGCAAATAAAACTGGTTCTGTGTGGCTCAGTAGGTAGAGCATGGCATTGGCAATGCTAAGGTTGTGGGTTCAATTACCACTGGGACCACATATACTGAAAAATGTATACATTCACTACTGTAAGTCGCTCTGGATAAAAGCATCTGATAAATGGCATATGTTATATTATAAAACATTCTTTGGCACAGTGAGATAGCCTTACATTTTTTTCTGTCATGTTTTTTTTTTTTTCTGTGTATGAGGGTATGATTTTCTTCTATTTTTGAAAAAACTGAATTTGAGGCTAACAGGAAATTAACAGTCAATGACTGTCCTTCCACTGGAGCTCTAGGTCTATTGACTGTTCCACACTCTAGGCCCAGTTCTGGCCATAGGGGTTGGAAGCAGATATATTCTTTGTGAATTGTGTCTTCAAATTCTGTCTAAAGAATTCTATTTTTTTGAATGTTTTCTTATTGAAGTGTTAGACATCATTGTTTATTATTATTTAGATGTAATTGAAATTACCAGTTATAGTACACCTTTGCTATGACACCCAATATTATTATTTGTAGTATGACAATTTCCTGATTCCTGTATGTGAGATATAAAGACATGAATCTCAACAGGTCTGGTGTAAGGATCAGTAAAATAAATCATGTTACAGCTTTGCGTAATTAATTGTAAGAGGCACCTTTCTTAAATTTCAACCACCTATTTCTTTACTTCATGAAATGCATACTTTCTGTTTTACAATATTATTAGTAAATTAGATTAGATAAGTTTGCCATTGAACCCTATTAAACGGACAGTGCAAGTCATTCGTGACGGGTTTTACCAAGTGAAGCGGCAGCACACCGTTGTAAAGGCCTCTACATGTCAACCTGATGGCTCCAGAGTAGGATGGGCGAATCGTGGGGAGTAATTATCACTCCTTCCTTAGTACAAGATCCACCAAGAGTTTGGGCGAGGAGAGCATGATGGTTGCAATTACATTGTCTCCAAACGTTCCATTATCCACCACTAACTACGTGTATACGTTTTAATTGGAATTGCTACAGACTAAGCTACACTGATATACAATAAAAGACTTAAATACAGCTACCAATTCAATAAATACTTTTTAGGAACGTAATTTAGTTTATCCCGTTTTTTCCAGCACAGTATTTTTTGGCTGAAATCTTGATCGTGTTTAAGCTTGAATTTGTGGTGGTCAGCTAGCACTATAGCTAAATGGCACTAATACATAAGACGGCTATAAGTTACTAATGTTGCAGTCCCTTGATCATAACAATAAAATGGTTTCTTCATGTTGTGGACTTTTGAAGCATACTTGGTTGAATTAATCTGTTTCTATTTTATTTCTTTGTGAATTATTTGGTTATCTGTTAGTGACTTTTATGACAAAACATCATCAGTATACTCACCCCCGTGAGTTTTTTTGTCATGTAGACCTACCCAATAATACATTGGGAAAGCGGAAACTGAAGTGGAGCAACATCTGGGACGGATTTCTGTTTTGCAGGCATTCCCTTCATTATATTGAATGTAGTACCAATTAAAACGTTTTAAAAATGCCTAGGGTTGTTGTTTGAATTATTTGGGAGTAAGCAAACACTTTTTTAGGAATCTGGCGATTGCCAAATAATTAAAAGAAGAGCCCCAGAGCATTTTTAAACGTTTTAATTGTAACTTTATTCAACAGAATTAAGGAACATTTGCGACGCATTAAAATGAATGACTTCGAAACGGAGGCCTGTCCCGGAAGTTGCTCGACTTCAGTTTCCGCTTTCCCATCTCATGAATAATTGTAAACTATTTACAGTATAATACGTGGAACACGAATCGGCGACGGAAACGTTAACAATGTTAACGAAGCAAATAATCCAAACGTGTTTATTTGTTAGAACAGTATCTCGCAGATGTTGCAATATCACACTTTTGGCGCTAGATGTCCCTAGCTAGCCAGCTAACCAGAGATAGCGAGTTAATTACATTTCTTGACGCTTCCTGCAACACTTGTACGCATGCGTGTATAGTGACCCGTGTCCCTATACACGCATGCGTACAAGTGTAGCGTGAAGCGTCAAATAAATTTCATAGGAAGGGAAGGCACGGTTGCGCCACCCACTCCTCCTACGCGTCTCCTATCTTATGCACTTGCCTTGCAGCCGTCAATCCTTGCACACACCCTCTGCGTCCCCGAGTAAGGTGTAAGCGAGACCCCTGTCACCATGGCGACGATCAGCACCTCCAGCAGCAGGCCGTACCATATTATTGTGTTCGGAGCCTCCGGTTTTACTGGACAGTTTGTTGTGGAAGAGGTTGCCCGAACCTCGGCAGAGGGTCCGAGCGGAACTCTGAAATGGGCCATCGCCGGGAGAAGCAGACAGAAACTGGAAAAAGTTCTGGACCAGGCCGCAGGGACGCTCAGTACGTTGCAAGCTAGCTACGTCAGTTAATGGCGGGGCTATCATACCTAGATAGTTATCTGTGTTTGTGTGTGGTTAACATTATTTCTTGATGTATAGCTAGCTCGCTAGCCGTGTATTTTATTTTACAACGCCACCAGCTAACGTTTGCTGAACAGCTGAAGTATTGCTAAAACAACTGTGAAGCTTGCTCTGTGTATCAGATATAAGCCATACCTGATTGGCTAGTTAACGTTAGTAAGATGTTAGAAACCTGCAAGATAGTTTTATTAACCTGCACCCTGCTTTGGAGCTAAGAGTTTGGCTAGGCGAAGGGATATTTCCCAGACTGTCGCAAGTAATCTTTGAACGAGGTCTGCGGCCGAATAAGTGATTGTTTTTTCCCCCGAATCGCAGTGATGAACAATGTGGCAAGCGGGCTAATTTATTTCCTGGGGCTCAATTGCATATTTCAAGATGGAACTTTTGCAAGTTCATCATTTTGAGCCGGGTTGGTTATTGTAGTTGAAAAGCAAAAAACTATTTTAAACACGGATGTTGGTACATGACCTCTAATATTGAACTGATTGAGGATCAACAGCACCCGTAGTTATGCAGGGACGCTTTAAAACTAAAACAATGGGGATTAACGTTCATGTCAGAACAATACGGTAGTTTTTAGTGAGGATTATAGGTTGGGATTAAAGGTGACAGTTGTCTTTGTTCTGGGACTACGGTGGGCCCCAGAGTATCTGGCATCACCCTGTACGCAGCACCTGATGGAAAATATCCCTACAGCACTGACATGTTTGAGCCCTCCTCTTTACCCAATATGGCTGTATAAATCGGTGGCTCAGACCTGTTGCTAGTGGTGAGAGAATGAGCTTTTATGAGCCCCACAATAGGTTGAGCTACGACGACCTGTCAGTGGCTGCCCTTTTTTAACAAATCAGATTTTGCTCTCTACATGATGCCTCTCTCCAATTGCTACATGTTAGCCGCTTGGTATTTGCACGTGTCATGGGGGTGACTCAGTGTTTCCCCATTCGCATATAGCCCGTTTGTTCGGGGTTTTGTTGCTTATTATAGTTAGTGGCAGTGACCCACAAGGTCCAAAACTAATATTCTTGTGCCAAAAGGTACTTGAGCAACAGCTTCCCATTTTAAAACTGCCGTACCGTCTGCGACATTGCCGTTATAATAATACAATCCGTTATCAGTGGATAAGGTGATTTGCACGTTTTGGGTTTGTGTAATGAATGGTGCCGGTAACCGTGTATGGCTGTAGTACATACCAGTAATTCGAGAATGAGCTATGACCCCAAAAATGAGTGGAGCTACCAGTAACTCGCTGGTTTGAACCAATCACTGTTTTGTGATAAAGAGCAAAACCTTTTGATTGGTTCAAGCAAGTCAAGGCTTGAAAGCTAATGGTAGCTCCACCCATTTTTGTTTTTCATGATACTTAATTCTCCCATCACAAGTGTGTGCAAGTGTACAGTGTGTATGATTGGTTCCCATAGCTATTTGTGCTTGTTTTCAGGTAAGCCAGAGCTAAGGTCCGAAGTGGAAATAATCGTGGCAGATGTTGGTGAATCGGATTCCCTGGCAGCCATGTGCAAACAAGGAGTAATTGTTCTGAACTGTGTGGGCCCAGTAAGTGCACAACGAGTCTGTTTGTTTAATCTAAACAGTGAGTGGAATCCTGTGTCCTGATGACTGGCTGTTTGTCCCTCGTTACGGCCGGCCTGCCTCCCGACATTTTTAAAGCCGCTGTTGAATATTGTTGACCCATCGACGCGTGGGCTATTAAATAATAAATTTAAAAATGAGATGGTCCATACAGCAGGGCCTGTAATCCTGCACTGCTGCAGTCTAACGGATTCACTTTCAGAATCACTGGGGGCTGGAGAACCCCAGAGCAATACCGGGTCAGTCAATGCAGTCTCTGTGTGGTGGGGGTGGGGGGAAGAGGAGATTAACAAGGGACCAGAGGCATGTGTTGGGCAAACAAAAGATGAGCCGGTTATCCGACGCACCACAATATTGCCAAACAGAAGCCTTTATAAAAATGATGGATCAGAATGTCTTCCCCTTTAATTTACTTGTTTTAAGTATTGGGTGGTTTCTGTCCATTTATTGCACTCTGTTACTCTGTACTAGTTTTAGCTTGTGAAGATCTGGGGTTGTATGTACAGGATTTTAAGAGTAGGAGTGCTGATCTAGGATCAGTTTTCCCCTGTCCATATCCAACCATATCCATTATGAGCTAAAAGGATAAACTGATCCTAGATCAGCACTCTTACTCTTAGAATCTTTGTACATATGGCCCCTGATGAATAGGGCAGAGTTTCGTTTTTTTTAATGCAAGATCATTTTTTTCTTGTTTGCATATACACAACATCATCTACACTAAAGTGTAGGAAATGTATTTTGCTGAGTTGTAAGTTTAATGTATAGGCCTATGTTGTCCTTTTAATGTCAAGTGTTTTTGCCCTTTAGAAATATCACAATTTATGCTATATGCTCAAGGTCACAATAATGATTATTATAACATTCTCAGGGATTGAGAAGTAACCATTTTGGTTTTTTTGCCAACAGTACAGGTTTTATGGCGAGCCTGTGGTGAAAGCATGTGTAGAAAATGGAGCCCACTGCATTGACATCTGCGGAGAGCCACAGGTAGGCTTTTGTCAATAATATTGCTATTCCTAGCAGCAGCAGCAGTACTGTAGGACATCACATTACAGGCATTTAGCAGTCGCTCTTATCCAGAGCGACTTACACAGTTTACATTTCTTGACATACAATCAATTTATACAGCTGGATATTTACTGAAGCAATTCAGATTAAGTACCATGCTCAAGGATACAATGGCAATGCTCCACCTGGGAATCAAACCTGGAATCTTTGCGTTACAAGCCCAATTCCCTAACCATTATACTGCACAGCCACCGAGGAGTATTATCTTAGCTGCTGTTATCAGCGTTGTTGCTTTTACTGGCCCATAATCCCCATTGTGTTTTATGGGAGGGTGTTGTGCAAGAAATAATGGAGCCATCGTTCCTTTTTTAGCCAGATAAGGTTAGAATTGTGCCGCTCAGCATGTCTGTGTGTCTATGGCTATGGCAGCACTTTTTTACTAATATCTTATTACAAAGCTACAAAGAACTGGTGATGGCCCTCTGTTGATGGCTCAAGGAAAGGTCCGTACTTATGTTAATTCAGACCCATAGTAAGCTCCACATAAAGCTCTTGGAGTGATGTCGGATTATTTGTGTGTTGTTGTTTGAAAAGGGGATTAATATATGTGTATGTGTGTGTGTGTGTGTGTGTGTGTGTGTGTGTGTGTGTGTGTGTGTGCGCGCACGTACATGTAATGTGCTGCTGTAGTTTCTGGAGGGAATGCAGCTGAACTACCACAGCCAGGCAGCAGATAAGGGGGTGTACGTGATTGGAAGCTGTGGGTTTGACTCCATTCCTGCTGATATGGGAGTTCTGTTCACCAGAGACCAGTTTAAAGGTACAGTATCACACAGATATGTGTGTGTGTGTGTGTGTGTGTGTGTGTGTGTGTGTGTGTGTGTGTGTGTGTGTGTGTGTGGCACATCTTCTCTACATTCACATTCAAAGCTAGTCATACTTTTAATGATGGAAATCTTAACATGATAATGTATTTCATGATTTGGCTGATTCTTTATGCTGTGATCCAAATTCACATTGCAATAAAGTGATGGGGGATGCGTCACCTGTGTGTAAGACAAGATTTGAAAATGCCCATTTCTGGCATCGGAGATCCACTGCACTGCTTTTTAACCATTTTTGTGTTATTATGAGTGAAATTCTGTACAGTCATTAATAAATGCGAACCAAATAGTACCTTTCACTATGATATCCCATTTTTTGAAATCTTGAATTCCAGGAACACTTACGGCCGTTGAAAGCTTCCTGACCGTAAATACCGGACCAGAGGTAGGTAACCCAAGTACATATCCGAGGATAATGTCTATGAGGGGGCTCGTGTGTAATTACGGGCCCCTGGTTAAATATCACTGCTGTTCATCCTCTCTGGATATCGTACCATGTCAAAACCTATTGCTAACAGAAAGGCAATGGTAAAAACAGCAATTTCTTGGGAATACCATTGGCCGGTATATGAATAAATACGAATTTTCCTGATTTCCAGGCATTATGTTGTATGTATGTGGTAAAAACCCTTGTTTTAATGGACATGGAGCCTTGTTGGAAGTACTGTTGGGATGCTTTTTTTAAATGTCTTTATTGACAGGGTGGGTGCATACACGATGGGACATGGCAGTCGGCCATCTACGGCCTTGCGGACAGCGACAAGCTGAGGGCCATGCGGAAGAAGTTTGGCTACAAACCCCTGCCTGTGGTGGGGGCGAAAATGAAAAGAAGGTCCGAGCAGAGCTATACATACTCTCTCTGTGCCGTGTTCTAGAGAGAAATACACATAGTGAACAAAAACATGCAGTGTGAAGTCACTTAATAGGGTGTTGGGACGCCTTGTGCGGCCAGCACGGCCTGTATGCACTGTGGCATAGTCTACCAGCAATTGGAATTCTGCAGGAGGAATAGATTCCATAAATGCTAGATTGGTTTCAGATCTGATGACCGGGCAGGCCATGATGTATGGATAACATGGCTGTCATTCTCCTCGAACCGTTAGGCTTACAACTAAGCTGTTGTTGAACACGTATTTTCCCATTTTTCTTATTTTAAGTTTATTTTAACACTGCATGCTTGAGTCTATTTTGGTCAATCGAAATGTGCTCTGTTATTGAAGTCTTCATTTTCCATAAATTGTTTAGTTTCAGTGACCAGATGTCCACCTTTTAAGCAGTTGGGACCCCACTGATTTAATTTGCCAGTCGATAATTGAATCAATTAAACAAATGGAACCTCTTTCGATGGAATTGTTTGTCATACACATCGCACATTGCAGAAAATGAAAGCATTAGTTGATGTGGCTGATTAAAAGCCCTGGGACGTGAATGAGGCTATTTCTGACATACGACTCTTTCACAGGAGCGCTCTGTTCTACAGTAAGGAGATCGAGCAGTACACTGTCCCCTTCATGGGGGCCGACCCCGCGGTAGTGAAGAGAACGCAGCGCTTCCTACACGAGGAACGCCAGGAGTCGCCAGTGAGTCTCACCCCGCCCCCTGCCCCCCGCCTCACCTCCCACTTCCTGCTATCGACAATGAACTCCACCCTTTTACTTCCCTAGAAAAACAACCTGAATGTTAGCAGACAAGTTGGAAGTAGCAAAAGTGGAAGAGGTGTATGATGTTAGTACATACCCCACTTTAGAAATGGATGCTAAACTTTCTTGTAGAATTTCTTCTAAAAATTATGCTATTGAACCCTTTTCAATATGTTCAAAATGGCAACATGATCCTAAAGTGAAAAATCTGAAGAGCGCAATTAAACTGCCTTAGTAGAACAGCCCCAGGAAGGCTGGCAAATGCCTCCTTTTTACGGCTCAAGTTTGAGTCGTAGTCTTAAGTAGCTACCCCGAGTCTTCTCCCTGCGACTACTGTGCTTCCTCACGGGTGCGTCCTGCGTGTGACCCCTCCCCCAGATCCAGTACGGTGCGTACGCAGGTGTGGGGGGGATCGCCTCCGTGGTCAAGCTGCTGTTTGCGGGCATGCTCTTCTGGTTCCTGGTGAAGTTCAGCTTCGGGAGAAACCTGCTAATTAAGGTATTTCATTTTTGTCCCACGCTTTTTCTGCCTTTGTGATCCGTTCATGCAGGGCAGCCCCAAGCCAGTCATAACCCCCCTCCGCAGTTCCCAATATGTAATTGTGCTCTCTTTTTCCCCCCCTAGTTTCCTGAA
Organism: Aldrovandia affinis; assembly: GCA_029706075.1. Taxonomy (NCBI): domain Eukaryota; kingdom Metazoa; phylum Chordata; class Actinopteri; order Notacanthiformes; family Halosauridae; genus Aldrovandia; species Aldrovandia affinis. The sequence goes on along the minus strand of JAINUG010000027.1, from coordinate 4,028,224 downwards.
TTGTTCTCCTTTGGGGTCTTCTCAAAAGATGGTCCCACTAGAAAGCAGGTGAGGTTTTCCCATCCTTATAATCACAGCGCTCCCATGGGCCCTTCACAACCTTCAAAGTGCTTGGTTTTCACTACGAAAAATTCAAGGCTGTGAACGTTCTTGGATCTTCTATTGCTTTACACAACTCTCCTTTTTTCATAGCTTTACATAATATACCACACAACAAAAGATCCTGTTGTGAATTCAGTGACATCAACGCTCTGTTTTCCAACGGACACAGTCTTCCTGGTTATTGTATTACGTTTTTAAATCAAAACTGTCAGAAGATTCATTCATTTAAAATGTGGTCAGACAGGTTTAAAACAAGTTCATCCAAAAAGGGCTGATGTGGGTGCAGGTCCTTTGTCTAGCCCAGCATGAAAGCACTTGATTGAAGACCATTATTAGGTGATTCATTGGATGGGGTGTTGTAGTACTGGGCTCGAACAAAATCCTGCACCCACACCACCCCTTATCTTGGATAAGATTGGACACCCCTGTTTTAAAACGTTGAAAAAATGTCCTTGAAAAGTCATTGAATTACTGAAATGCTGTGTGACTCCCCGTCGCGCCAGAGTCGGCTCTGGTCGGGAGTGCCATCGGGGCGGCAATTGGCTGTCCGCCCCAGAGAGGGGGGAGGGAAGCCGACACACAGTTCGCCGCGCACAGAAGCGGTTCTGGGGTTCCGGAATTGCAGTCAATGGCACGACGAGTGTTGTCTCGGAGGAGGCAGCGTAACGCCCCTGTCACTGCCGGTCACGGGACGACGGCAGCAAACTATAAGTGAAGGGGGATTGAACAAAGCACTAGGGCTGTCCCCGACTAAAACAAATCTTGGTCGACCAACAGTCGTCCATTTTTTCCGATTGGTCGAAACCTTTTTCTTCTATATGACACGCCCTATTTGTTTGAATAAATACAACTATATGCACACTGCACTTGTCTCATGTTTTATAACTTTCTTAAGTGAATGACACAAATGACTAACAATAGGCTAATAACTTTATGGAGCTGTAGTTCAAGATTACTTGAAAGGGAAAAAAACCTCTTCGTGCTGCCCTTGCAGATTCTGCCGTTGCGCTTGTGAAGTTGCGGTATGGCCACATAATAGGCTGATGCTTTTATTTGACCACAACCATAACACATTCTAATGCGTAGGCTATGTTTTATTTAATTAACCAGGTTGGTCTCATTTGGGATTTAAAAAATAGGCTAACAAACGAATGATCACACATAGCCTAATGTCTTAACCGATGGCCTGCTTCACCAGTCGTTTCATGTTATGGCAAAGGAACAGCTTGTCCACATTTTTTGGCAAAAGGCTGCTCCTTGTTTTATTAACGATAAACCCTGCCTTGGAAAACGTGCTTGCAAAGTTTACATTCCAGTTTTTTTGGATCGTCCGCGATTAAAACGAAATGCTGCCATACTCCAGATTTTTCTTTGACATTATGTTCTTAGGTTATATCGAAATGAGTAATTCAAGTATGCCTATATCACTAATCTTAACTGTAGGCAAATCTTAGGCTACAATTAAAATGCACATTCGCGTGCCTAAAACAAGAAGGATACAATATAGGCTACATGAAAGGGGGTGTTACGCATGTTAGTTATAAATATATAAACCATACAATTAGCAAAACAGTTTTAGTTTTTCAGAATTATTCACAATATTACTATTACCTTAACTGCCTAATATAATTGAAAGAGAACATGTATAGGCCTAGCTATGTTAAGAGTGAAGGACTGTCACTGCCATTCTCGCAGCATCCAGAATGGATTATTCTACTGACAAGCACGCCGAAGGTGTCTCATGCTGCGTGGAGAATTGTATTTATTTATTTTTCACGCGACTGCTCGACCAAAACAAATCTTGGTCGACCAACAGCCCATCGACCAAACAATCGGCCAGTCGACTAAATGGGGTCAGCCCTACTAAGCACATGGGTAATTGGCTACCAAATCTGAAGAAAAAAATAATAAAAAAATAAAATTAAAATAAAATACTGTGTAAGCCCTGTTCCTGTTGTCCAGTGAGCCTGTCATTCCCAATCAGCTCTCAGTGCTCATGTGTTAGTGGTCCTCACTGTGATGCCAGTATAGGTGTCTTCTGGTAATGTATAGAGAGATTATACTGACATCTGCATATCTGTCAACATGTACCCATTCTGCGTACCGGGCATGCATTTTGTTTTATTTTTATAATTTGTTTCTGATTTTATCCCGATTTTCTTCCAATTTGGTAGCCAGTTACACTCGCTGTTCTCAAGTCAATCCCCCCTCGTAATGTGAGTTCGCTGCCGTAGCCCTGTGACCAGCAGTAACGAGGGCGAAGCAACATCTCCTTCGAGACGGCACCCACCATATCGTAGACCGCAACCCGGTACTACAGGACCACTCCTATGCGCAGCGAACCCCATCTCGGTTTCCCTCCCCCCTCCCTGGGGCGGACAGCCAATTGGCGCCCCCGATGGCACTCCCGGCCAGAGCCGAATCTGGCGCGGCCGGTGGGATTGAACCCCGGTCACCGTGGCCAGCGTCGGACGTTGAAACCACTGGACCACGCGGGAGGCCCACCGGGCATGCATTTTCAAGTCAAAATCCACGGGTATCACTTTAAACGACGCAAATATGAGGCTTCAGTTAAAACGTAGTTAGGAGACCAAACTCGTCGTATTTGGACTTGAGCCAATCAAAGTTTGCCTGTGTGACCTAGCATTTCTCACACATTGGAAAGTGACGGGAATTATTGAAGGTTTTAAACTCTAGACGGCCGAAAGGAAACCATAACACACACACCCCCACCCTCTAACGCTCATTACATTTAATGTGTTTGTTCTTAACAGATGGATGACTCCTCCTTCTGCTTCACCTTTTTGGGGGAGGGCTACATGGAAGGGCAGGACCCCAAGCAGGGCAAACCAGACGCCAAGATCCGCACTCAAGTCAAAGGAGCAGGTGCTCTCTCTCTCTCTTCTTAATCAGTACAGGACATCCTCATTAGACATCTACATTGGTTTAATGGGCTCCTCAATCTTTTCTTGCCTGGGGGGGACTTTTGGCATAGATTTTTGTTGTTCAGATACTTGAATGATACTAATAATGGCACTGAAGGCAGTAGAATAAGGTATATTAAAGCAGGTTGCCATAGTTGGACTGTACTTAAAAATAAATGTCATGAATTTGTTTTTATTTGAAAGTATATCTTTTTTAATCCCTGCTGCGGTCCCCTACCCCCATGAACCCCTGTTGAAGACCCCTGGTTTTAGCGGCTGAATACCCATTCTTACTCTTTGGCGTATTTCTATTTCTCATCCTGGTTACTGTTGTTATGGGTTCCACAGAAGCGGGCTACGTCGCTACCCCGATCGCCATGGTTCAAGCAGCCATCACCTTCCTCAACGAGCCCAAGTCCCTCCCTAAAACGTGAGTCCAGTTTCCTGAACTATCCCTGTGCCCCTGTCCGTGTCTGTACACCTCCTCCCATTTCTTTATTTTAATCCATCCATCTGTTTGTCCATCCATTTCCCAGTTGAATCTCCCAACACTACTGTTAACCAATTCCAGCCATGTATAAAACGGATCGTTCCGGTCCTGGATGCTGATTGGGCAACCAGACTTCCCGGCAATGCTGATATCCATGATAAAGCATGTCTAGTATAGAAAGTTTGTTGATCTTTCTAACAAAATGAATAAGATTCTTGTGTGAATCTGAGCAAAGTTCAAGAATGGAACTCTTGTTGCTTAGTGACCGAATAACTTTGCTAGCGGAGGAATACACCTTATTGTCCGTTAAAGTTTTCTATTTAAAATGGTCTTGTCTTCGTTTCCTGAGTCTAAATGAATATCTGTGGATTGATCCGTTTTATAAAAGCGATACGGAATTTGAACCCATGTCATGTCATGTCATGAATATCGGCAAAGCTAGTGGGTTGGCGGTTCGTGTCACCCCCTAGCTGTGCCGATATTCACGATATAACACGGGTTCTCGTTCCGTATCGCTTTATCAAAGTCCACATTCTAGGCCCTGCACGAGGCATCGTACGTCGAGCACTTTATGATGAGTCACCACTGCGGCTCTTAATGCAGCCGTTGCAGCTGCTGTTGTTTTTGCCGATGCTGTTGTTCTTCCTCAAGCTGTTGCAGCCGGTGTTGAAGACTGATCTCTGGTTTAGCAAGGGCGGGAGAGTGTTCCAGGTGTTCGCTGAACCTAGAACCCAGACTGCTATCGCCACTGAAGTTTATTGAATAACTTCTATTGCCTTTTCAGGATGTTTTTATGTCAGAGGCTCACGTTCAAAAAGGTCAACATATGAACGTATCACACGAATGACATTGGACAGTTACAGGCCATACAGTGTTCGAGTCACAGTGTGGCTAACTATAATTTAATTATAAGAAAAAGAAGAGTTGTGTAATATTATTAATTACAAGTGCACAAAGACTATTTGCCTGCCCGGCTTTCCGGTCCACGTCTGCACTCTGCGTCTCATTTGCTCCCACTTTCTCTGTGTCCATGGTGACAGGGGGGGCGTGTACACTCCCGGAGCGGCGTTCGCCAAAACCACCCTGATCGACCGACTCAACAAGCACGGCTTCCAGTTCTCCGTGATGACCGGACCTGAGGCGTGAAGAGGACCATCCCCTGCCCCCGCCCCCTGCCCCATGTCCCACAGTCCCACCCGTGCCCAACTTCCTGTTTCTCTGCTTGCTCAGTAGAAGAAATGTTCAAATAGCAATGTCCAGTGAAAAAAAAAAAAGTATGCCAGCCTTGACTAACATCGTTTTTGGTGTCTTGTATACTATGTGATCGATAGAACGAACTGGTAGCTTTGGCGTGCTCTTAGGCTGAAGGTAGTCAGCGCGCGTGAATTTGGAAACGCGGCACATGCAGAGGTGCCGGCTGCTCTGACCTCTGACCCCAGATACAACACCATGGATCAGAATGTGTAAAAACGATGAATTAAGAGCAGTGACTTCTTTCCCCCGTCAATCAGGAAAATGGGCCAATTATTAAAAAAGAAACACGAGAAAAATAATAGGCACTTCTAGTTTAGAAAAGTTTCTGTTTTGAGTTGTGATTTATTGTAGGTCATAGGGAGGCCTGCAGAATGTCTAATATCAAATATTAGACTGTGGTACATGCACTTTGATATGTTGCCATTTCCCAAGTATGCTAATCACCCTATTTTGGCTATTAAAGAACTCAATGAAAAAGTAACCACATAAAGATGACCACATGGCTTCATTTCTGTTTGTCACATGTAGTTAACTCATGGCACCAAACTTCCTGTGAGTACTGTACTAGAATCATGGTAGACATCAACAGCAATGTTAAAAGCAAAAATTGAAAAAAACAAAAATAAAAGTAAATTGCTTTTTCATTTTAAACATGGCACCATACACCTAACTATTGTTCATGTTTGCATCTGACTGTAGCAATGAGAAAGCTGCATAAGATATTGTTGTGCTTCATCCTGCCCCATTTTTTCTGGAAACTAACATGTTTGGTTCCAGGTGTACCCGTTTTGCTAAAAGGCCAGAAACTACATTTTTATGATATCTATTTTTGCTATTTCAGAAGCCATGTATTGCATCCACTTGATTAGCATCGCAGCAAAATGTGCACTACTGAAAGCTTGCTCAATATGAAGATGGTGAAATGTATAAACCTTCTGGTACTGGTATACCAGCAGCATTTGCTTTGGCATTCGTGTTCATGCTGGCTGCTGGAGATTTGCATATCGTACGTTGGAGCTGGTGGGACGTGCTTGTGGCTTTGCATCCTGCCAGCAGTGTTAAGTGCTCTGTCTTTATTTGGTTTGTTTGTTTTTTCAAATGTTGGCACCTCTGCATACAGTGTGTGCGTCGATCTAAGCCGTACACCTCACAACTACTATTTTTGCTGTTCCTCTTCCAAACGTCTCGTATACTTTAAATGTGCTGGCTTAAAGTTGGTCCACTTTGGTCTGTGGGTACTTTTATTAATACATTCTATACAATTATAGTGAATAACTGCTCAAACTTTGCAGATGTATCTGCGTTAAGAAACCGAGCATCCAAGCACACTTACTAAACCATCTTCCCAAAGAAAATATATAGTGCACAAATCTTTTGGAAGTTATTACATATAACTTGGTATATATTCTAATGGAACAAAATGTGCGTCGATGTGTAATGGATTGTAGACTGTTCTCTTTAAATCTAAAGATCATCTAGTAGCTCTTCAGTGGATGTTTGAATGCCTGAAGAACACACCCATCAGGTTCATAATGCAGGTTCATTCTTGGAGACTTGTTTGAAGTTAGTGAGCGATTTTGTAGTATAGCCAAGTTGTTTCCCCATCTACTCAGAGTGTACTGAGTGAACTGATTGGCTCTGTGCACGTGTGCATGTGTGGGTTTGCTGCTGTTTGCCTGTTTCTGCTGGGGGTTTTTCCTGACAAAATAAAGATGATTCTGCTAATACTACACATCCTTGCATTGGTGAATTCTTTTTCCACTTATTGTTATGTTCTTATGCCATTTTGTGATGTAAAGACGAGATATCCTATCATGTATGTCCTTTATAGAAACTATATAATTTGCATTGTTTTGTATTTTGTAATGTAACTATTAGACATTGACATTGAGACATTGGGGCATGTCTGTCAAAACAAAGCACTAACCACCATATAAGTATGCGCACGCACGCGCACACACATACCTTATAGCGAATGAAATGATGTGCATCAGTATGGAGAAATTGGTGTCTTGCTGCCTTGCTCCAAGAAGACCCACTGTAAAACCGTGGTGCAGGTTTACGCTGCATTACCGCAAGCTACCAGTAGAAGGCTCTATGGAGCCGTAGCTCTGAAGTCAGCTTGGAAAAGATCACAAATTTGTTTCTAAAAGGAATGAAATGTAGGATAATTTGATTGTTTAATTTGCCAGTATACCTTAATGAGCAGTCTTTAACTTATTTGCATGGTAAAGCTCTTGTTTTGTTATATGAAATTGTTGTGAAGAAATAATGGTTCCTCATTTTAAACTTTGCACAAGAGGAAACAATACCAATACATCTCTTGTTCTTAGGAAACCCTTTGATTTTGTAATGCACCATTTCTTCCAGAAAAATGTTGAAATGAAAACATCTTTTGGTATCCACATATGCATATCTTTGGTTTTCGGTGGAACAAAACAAAAACTGGAAAATAAATACTGAATCTTAGCTTATTCCACACAGAAATCCTAAAATGGCCTGGACAATATTATTGGAACCTCCTAGAAGTTGTAAGACATAATTGGATTTCAAGCAGGTAATTCTCCTTTTTTAATCAATTTTGTTTCATATTTTTCTCAGTTTTTCTCCCTAATTTGGAAGCCAATTATACCCTCTATTTAAATAGGTTAACCATCCCCCATGAACTCGCCACTCGTCTCTACAGGGCAAGCTACTCTCCGAGGCCAGCAATGATCCACCTCCTTCGAGATGGAACTCACCAACCCCCTTTCTGGAGACACCCTTACGTGTTTCACAGTGAGTTTGTACTGGCCGCCCTCCCTCAGGAGTGGACAGCCAAATACAGCCCCCGATTGGGGCTAACGGCCAGGGCCGGTCTGGCAGAGATTGGTTTTGAACCGCATACCTGATAGGCAGCTTACACTCATACAGGACCAGCCAAATACGGGTGCGATAGACCGATACGCTATCCGCCAGCCCCAGGTAGTTTCCTTTAATTCATAATTTAACTCACCTGTGGTGAGTCACAGTTGCCTGCAATCTAAAAATCACTCATCCAACCAGTTTGAATGTACAAAAGTACTCATTCTATTGTTTTGTGTCACTGTGTGTACCACACATGGAGCATGGAGAAAAGAAAGAAAAGCAGAGAATTAGAGCGCAGACAGAAGATAGTAGCCAAGCATGGACAATCTCAAGGCTGTGTGTACCACACATGGAGCATGAAGAAAATAAAGAAAAGCAGAGAATTAGAGCACAGACAGAAGATAGTAGCCAAGCATGGACAATCTCAAGGCTACTAGTCCATCTCCAGAGACCTTCATGTTCCTGTGTCCATTGTGCATTACATTACATTACAGGCATGATTGCAGTTATTTTCTCCAAAGGCTCTGTTACCAAATATTAAATCTAGGGTGTCAATAATTTTGTTTTTAATTTCCGTTTCTTTTAGGGTTTAAAAGGATATGTTAATTTCTGAATCAAAAACAAAGTATTAACAGTGAAATAAAATTGTGGAGACCAAATACTTTTGTCAATTTCAACAGTTTTTTTGTTTTTGTTTTTTTGGTCACAACTGTAGGTAAATACAGTAGAGCCACTGATAAAACATCAATTGAAAAATGTAAAAAAACATGAAAATAAGCACACAGCCAAATTCAACAGGAGTGGTAATGCAATGAGGGTTCTCCATAACTATGTGAGTGGTAAGAGATGAAGGGGGAGGAGGGACCCATAAGCAGAGATGTAATCAGCCTACTTGTAGCAGACTTGGAAGTTCCAGAGGCCAGCTGAGGGGGGAACATGCAACATGTCACATACATTTTACATAGACAATAACATATCATTTGCAAGTTACATCAATTAATAAATGACCATTTCATAGCAGCATACTAACAATGTAATGCCCCCCTATCTCCCACTGACCTACCCACTCTATACTACAGCACCTGTGTGGTCAGATGAACTACAGGCTGGAATTTTTAAAAGTTATTTTTTTTAAGTGATAGAGGGCTAGTCATTTCCGTGCCATGTTGTTATGTTGTACTGTATAAGATAAGGTTAAAGGGTCCTCCTTGGTGAACTCCTGCAGATAGATGGCCACGCCTTTTTCATGACTGTGCAGTTGCATATCTTTTGCATTTGTCTGCTATTCAAGGACAAATTGAGTTTCCTTGAAAAGGTTTTTTGGATTATAATTTCGTATACAAGTATTATATATGACATTAAAGATATACATTTATTATATATGGCATGTGGTGGTGTGAGAGATGATCTCGCGTAATTAAAATGTTGAAAACCACACTATCCCAAGCTCGGAATTGTGTCTACTCTGGTAAACTTGTCTGTTTATATCCACATTACTGCACTGAACACTGTCCCTGACATTGGAACGTGCAATAAAATCATTGTTTTACTAGTTATTCTAAGACATAACTGCAATTGCATTGCTCAATTTTAGCACTGTTAATTTGTTCAAAAAGACACCAATCGTGGGACCTCATTATGCAAAGATTCAGCCATCCTGAAAACTGTCCGTTCATCCCGTAATAATCATTATATTCATAGGGTATCGATACACAACGTTGGCTATACAGTTGTACAGGCATCGGTGTGTCTGCTGGACTATGTAATGCTTTCACAAATACTACTTTCATCATAATTTATACAGGCTAATAGACATTTTAATGTATTTGCATCAGTACTGCACATACTCGCTAACCTATAACCGTTTGTAGATTGGCAATTGGCTCAATTAATATGAGTTTATCTGATTAGATCAGTATGTGTGTGCAGCGTTGATTAAAAAAAAAGCAGAGGGCGGCTTGGGTCGCCATGACGCTTTCTTCAAAGTCCACGTTTATTGGTTTAGGTAGATAGAGCAAACGTGTCTCTCTTCTTGCGCAGCTAGGTAGAGATTGTGCAAGTCTAATTTACATTATTTATCACATAATATGCGCATTAACAAACAAAATATGAGCGCTTTCATATATAAAAATATACACAACAATGTTGGTTTAAACCTAGCCAGCGCTAGTTAGTTATGGCTTTCTAGATGTTTTGTTGGCTAGCGCGGCCAATCGTCCATAGCAGCAATACATGGCTCTAGCCACGTTACTCCAAGCAAGCTAAAGGGTCACTTTTTCAGCATGCTAGATGTAAAATGAAAACGAGAACAACTCGCTTGAGCAGAAAAACAATGCTTTGCTATATAGGAAGAATAAACCCATTCAATGGGTTCAAATAAGTTACTAGCTAGCTAACCACTTCCGCTTTGTCGTCACTCCCCTTTGTTGGTTCATTCGTTTGGTGGATGCGGAGATCATTACTGCCTGGCTTTATGCAAAATCCTTCTGAGCTGTTTGCGTTGCTAGCTGAGTAGCTAGCTACATGTGCTAGCTACGAGTACCTCACTAGTGACACTAGTAGTAAGACGAACAGGATCGATGCCACTTTGACCGACTTTAATTGTTTGGGTACGGATATCGGCGAAGGCGATGGAGTTGGGCAGCGGGGTTTCTTTGATGAAGTATGGGACTGTTTTGTCTTTTGTAATAGTTATTTTGGCGTGCTGGTACCGAACGCCAGTTCGAGACGCACTGGACACCAGGCTGGACAAAGTGTTGTCATCGCTGCTGCGAGCTGAACGAAAGGCAGACGTGAACAGTTTTGCGAGACCCCGGGTGGCCGTAGGTAAGACCCTCCCTTACTGTAGTCGGCTTGCGGCGGTACAGGGAAGTAGATGGCATGTAGCCAGCTATTCGTGTTCACTAAGCAATGTCAATGATGGTCAGCTAGCTACTAGCTAACGCTACATGTGCAGTATGGGCAGCGGTCTAGCAAGCTAGTTGTCTGTGCTTATTATTTACCATATGGACCGATTTGAAGCATACAATCTGGTCGCCTGTGTTCTAGCTGGAAGAGGAAAATCAATGTACTCGTTACATGTTGAACTATCTAATGCTACGACTTATGTTAACAAGCCAGCTAGCCACTTGCTTTTCGCTAGCTAATGTTGTGCTAGTGTTAACTAGCCAACGTAAGTTTGCTAAGTGACGAAGAATGTGGACGGCTGGACGGTGTTCAGCATCTGCCTTAGCTCTCCTCTGTCATCTCTTCTGCTAGTTAGTTGATCTTCTCATACGATGGCTAGGTAATGATAACCAGTAATGTAATTACAGTAATTATTTAATTTGCTTGCTGGCTAATTTACGTTAGTTAACTATTATTGGGCTAATTAACGTTTGATGTGGCCTGTCCAATATTAGGAGTCCACATCCTATTAAATATGACGATAGATAGTCCTAGCTAGCTGGCCAGTTGTATTATATTATGTATGTTACATGTATGAAAACAACGATATTAAAACGTACAAAACGTTCTGTAACGTTATTAGTGAGTCAGTTGTACCCCTCTCACTTCCTATATTTTTCCTGTCACTTTCATTTGCCTAGTAAACAAACTTTGTTGTCTTAGTCTTACCCTGCATTTGTGTGATGGAGAGTGTTTTTTGTTCTGTGCACCTGACATAGCTTGAACAATAAGTTTTAATTGTGTACTGTGTTGAATGGAAACATTGTCTATTCAGATAGTTAAGTGGTGGTCTGGAAAAACAGCTGACGACGGACTCTCATTATATGTACCAAACAAGGCTGCATATTTAACGACGAGACCGTGATAATGCAGGGTTTTTTCTTCTTTATTTTTCTGCTTCACACTTTCATTTAAAAGGGGTTTTGTCAGGGAAGTGCATATACTAGGTGTGAATTTGCCTAAATGTAGCCTATATGTTTGTGAGGAAGTTTCTTTGTATGTATGCATTTCTTTATGGCGACTACCCCCAGGTTAAACTGAAGGCCTGTTGACTGTCTAAAGAAAGGCCTGCCAATATTTTGGTTTTGTAGACCAATCCTTAATATGGTTAACTGGTCAGAAATTGTGCACTGTACTTTTTTTTTGTTAACTCTGGTGTAAAGTCTTACATTTGAGGCATTTAAAGTTCTCCACCTAGGCCATATTTATGAATATAAAAATGTAAATGTATCAAATATGGTGTAGTTAATAAAGCTTTTATGCCGCATTTCCCACTGCTTCGTTTTACACATTTTTGTGTACTTTACTCAGTTGTTAATCTTCCCAGGGTTATTATTGAATCTACCTTCAAATGGCACATTTGTTTTCACTCTTATTCTCCAGAGGGTAAGGATTTTGCCATGAAATCCTCATTGTGCAAGGCCAGTTATGTAGCATTCATTGAATGCAAGTCACAGGAAATTAACATGTTCAAAGTTCAACTTTTTTTCTTCTAAGAACCTTGTGTCTTCTCACAAACTCTTAAAAATGGTCAGAAAAAAGATGTAAGCTACTCCATATCAAATATTGACTTCAACATGTTATGATGCATCTGATTTGCTCTGTCTTTAAGTTGCTGTATATTCAGGTATCCATCATTTACTGAATACTATTCCTCATAGCATTGGATTTGGGGATCAGAAACCATTATGTCTTAACTGCTTACTAAGTTACTGCAAAAGAGAAGATAAATGTATATTGCACAGACTATTTAAATTGAAACTAAGAAAGCAGTTAGCAGTTGTATAGTGAAGTTGTTCATTGCTGGCTCAGCTTTATCATAGAACAGGATGCAGGCGTTTACTGCGTTTTTTGTTTTTTTCCGCCCCACCCCCTCCACGGTCTGCCAGTTTAATTTCTTGTTTTCATTCATGTTTATTGTTTTCCCTTTTAAAGTGCTTTGTACACATTAAGAAAAACGCTTTACAAATAAAGTATTATTATTATTTGCTCCTGGGTAGTGTTGATATAGCTACAGCTCAGGCATCTATACAGCTTCTGCTTCACTCTAGAGACACTTTGTTTGTTTTTTTAGGTTTTTTTAAGTTATACATAAAGGATCAATAAAAAAATATATCTTTAAAAAAACATTTACCACACATTTCTGTGTACTTTACTCATTTGTCCATCTTCCCAGGGTTATTATTGAATCTATCTTCAAATAGCAAGTTTGTGTTCACTCTTATTCTCCAGAAGGAAAGGGTTTTGCCATGAAGTCAACATAATGCAAGGCCGGTTGTGAGAATGCAAGCCACGGGAGAAAATGTATAGATGGAGAATAATCGGCGGGACTTTTCAAAGTCTGGGTAACATGATTAATTCAGCTCTTGTGTTTAAGGAACACAAAGTGGCCTCCAGACTGAAGCCGGTGCTGTGTTAGGATCCACTCTGTAGGTGCTCTGAGCTGTACATTTACATTACTCAGTCAAAGGTGATATGTTACCCTTTGACATTGTCTTAATATTTTTAACGAGCCTGAGGCTAGTTCAAGTCTACTGCCTTGTATCCTGTTGTTTTTGTTGCGTACTACGTTCTCAGAATATTTGCTAATGCAAGTTTACACATTTAAGCACTCTTGCTTGTTTGCACTAGCAAGCTTTTTCTGTGAGCAGTAAGTCAGGTAAATGCATATTATGTACATATTTATATGTGCGTTGAACTTTGTCCCTTTTTTGTGTGTTTTTTTTCCCCTTTCCCTCCGGCTTGTGTAAATTTTAGTTTGCCTTGCAGATACAGGGGAAACAGGAATGTTGCCAGGTCAGCTTGACGTTGTGCTGTGTGTTCAGGTTTCGGGGGATGCGTGGACATCATTGTGGACGGCGTGACGCTCCTGAACAAGATCGGCCTGCCGCCCAGCGACCGCCCCCTTCACCACGACTACATTGAGAACGCCTTGCAGCTATCGGAGAGCTTCGCTTATTTCTTCCCCCCGGGCGCCGCGTCAGAGTGAGCATGCACCTGCCGGGAAGGGGGAAGGGGGGTGGGTGTGTGGCGCCTTCACAACAAGAGGGGAACTCCAGCAGTTTTGACTGTAAAAGCAACAGTTTTGTAATGTAGCCAATGCTGCAAATACCCACAGGGCTGGACTGGGCTGTGTATCAGGGTTACAGGCACACAGGACACAAAAATATGGCAGACCTTGGAAATGTTTTTATATTTTGTATTATTACCATTATTTGTCATTCTTTTATTTCCTGGACTCATTATTTCTTGTCATTCTTTTATTTCAAACAGATGGAAACTCACTGAATACAAAAAAAAAATATCTCCTGTTCTTGCCCCATGATAACAAAACATAATATACTGTAACTTAAATAGTTTCAAACAGCTGGTAAACAAAAATAGCGGGTCTAATTGGCTTTGGGAAAAATTTCAGAAACAAATTTAAAAAATTTAAAAAAAAAAAAAAGTCCATTCAATTGAGATAATGCCCCAACTGAAATAGTCACCCAGGAAGATAGAGGCACGTCTGGAGTTTCGAAAAAGCCAGCAGGCCACATGAGCTGCAAGGTGAGCAACCGGTTCATTACATTACAGGCATTTAGCAGACGCTCTTATCCAGAGCGACTTACACAGTTTCACATTTCTTTACATACAATCCATTTATACAGCTGGATATTTACTGAAGAAACCTTTCTGTTGCAAGCCCAGTTCCTTAACCATTATTCTAACACTGCCACCCTAAACCGGTTCCTGCCAGTTTGTTTGTCCATGTGACCAATTGCTCATTTTGATTGAGCTGAACAGTGCAACAAACACACCAGACAGTATTTCACAGTGGTACCATGGGAGGTGAAGTCTAGAGCTACTGTAGAAATGGAAGTGCTGCGAAAGTTCTCTCTGTGGACCTAACATATTATCTGTGCCTTTGAAAAACGTAATTCATAATTTGCCAGTCAAACTCCTCTGATGTGGCCTGGGCATGGCTGGACCACATTCCCCAGACTTGTGTGCGTGTGTAGGTGTGGGTGTGGTGGTGGTGTGGGTGGGTGGTGGTGGTGGTGGTGGGTGGGGTACACATTCCTCAGGTTTATGGGAATTGTACTGTGGTGGAGTGTAGTGGGCTTGTTAAGAGCAGGTGTTTTGCTGTAACTTGCTCGAAGCCTCTGTTCAGTGCTGTTTTATCCTTTGGTAAGGTCCTGCTTCATATTGCAGGGCATCCACCACTGAACCACTTTTTCAGGAGCTTCAGGACACTTGCAATTTATTTCCGTAACAAGATGGCGGGTCACACAAACAGTGCAGAGTCTGTTGTTTTCGTTGTTACTCAGAATTTCATTGATGAATTAAAGCACTTGATTACACAGTTAACTCATCTCACCTGGTTTTGTTTGCTGATTTGGGTCTCCAGGACCAGGGTTGGCCCCACCTGCCATAGCACTTAGTGGCCAGGCCATTTTATGAATTGACAGACTGTGTCAACAACAACAACAACAAAAAAAGGTACACCAGTAAATGTGTCAGTCAACTCCGCTGAAAGCCTGGTGAGTTGTACAAAACCAGTTGAGTCTGATTTTAAACCGCTGGACGTTTTAGTTTAGTAGTGTAGACAATCAGTGTTTGTGGGAGGGGCACCTCTGTTCAGTCAGGATTGGCTGTTTTGGCAAACAGTGACCACCTTAGTTACAGAGTTCAAACGATTTGTGGTTTTTGGACTTTGGCCCTTGCTATCTGGCTTGCCAATGTGCCAAGTAGATGTTTTGACTCGCTCTTCTTTCTTTGCCAATTTCAGCTCAACAGCACCCCCGCAGTTGATGGTCGAGTAGTGTATGTGTTGTGCGATTATGTCTGAAGAGAACATAAGACAACGGTATACAAAAGTGAGGAATAATGCAGATATAATGTCCATACATTTATATTCATCTAGTGTAAAATAGGTTTACATTTTATCTTTGTAGGTACTATGTACTAATGCAAATTGTTTATATAGTTTATACATAAATAAATTGTCTATTGAGATTTATTTAAATCCCCCCGTTCTGCTGTGTAAACACTACAAGGTAAAACCTTCTGCTGGGTAAACACTACAAGGTTGTTTTAATGTGACAGATCGCCATAACAGCCCCCACCCCCTTAGGGCCAACAGCACACTCTCACACTCTGCCTTAACCAACCAC
The DNA here is from genome assembly GCA_029706075.1 of Aldrovandia affinis. Classification (NCBI taxonomy): domain Eukaryota; kingdom Metazoa; phylum Chordata; class Actinopteri; order Notacanthiformes; family Halosauridae; genus Aldrovandia; species Aldrovandia affinis. The sequence goes on along the minus strand of JAINUG010000027.1, from coordinate 4,012,505 downwards.
ATTTACACAGGAAACACAGATCGGGCAGTTGCACAAGCTCTGGCTTGGAAATAAATTTGGTTAACAAATGCTTTGACAAACATCCAAGTCTTAGTCTGAACTAATTTGGTCTGTTTCTGTTTCGCATATGACAAACATGAAGGGATTTTTGGCTTAATTGATCATTGGATTTATATATATATATATATATATATATATATATATATATATATATATATATATATATATCAATCAATCAATCAACCTTTATTTGTATCTTTATTTATATATATATATATATATATATATATATATAAAATTACACGTTATTTGTGTTAAGAAAAAACACTATCAGGTATATTGTAAACATAGTGGTTTAATGTTAAACAAAGCCTTATGGAAGCAGTTGCTTTTTAACGCCATTCCAGAAGTCGTGAACCATGTTCCATATGAGTGGTAGGCAATGGTACATAGATATAAATGATGTGACTTAGAACCCATGTCTTTATTTCCCCCTGTGTTTCACACTGCATATACGAACCGGCAACAACTCCGCCATATAATTCATTTGTTGTCCACCTGCAGAATTTTTATTTATTTATTTTGTGTATTGCCAAACCCAGGGCCAATTGGCCGCCCGGGGCCAAATGCAGCCCACCATTTACATCATCTTGGCCCTTCCATTATGACATAATAAGTAATAGCTATTATGTATATTTTAAGGCATCTACTTTGTTTTCATACATTTATGCACATCTTATTCATACATTGTTTTACAAATAGTATGGGGAAAAGAACATTTTGAAAAGAGAATCTGGCCCTGTTAGAAGTAATTGAAGAACCCTGGCCTAACGTTTCTCCTTTCTTTTCTCCATTTCCACCTCTCCCCTTCCTCTCTTCTTCATACCTGTCTCACCCACCCTCTCTCCTCCATTTGCTCTCTCTCTTTCCTTTCCATGTCTTTCACCTGCTCTCTCTCTCTCTCTCTCTCTCTCTCTCTCTCTCTCTCTCTCTCTCTCTCTCTCTCTCTCTCTCTCTCTCTCTCTCTCTCTCTCTCTCTCTCTCTCTCTCTCTCTCTCTCTCTCTCTCTCTCTCTCTCTCTCTCTCTCTCTCTCTCTCAGGAGGTTTGTGATGAACGACACTCTCTTCAGTCAGCTGGTGGAGGCCTCCCGGGAGTTGCCGGGCAACCGCTGGACGGTGGGGGGCAACGCGCCGGTCATGGCCGGTCCGCATGGCACTGGAGGGCTGCGACGTGCTGCTGGGGGGCAGCTTCAGCCCGGAGCTCAGCGAGGTCCTGTCCCAGCACATCACCGGTGAGTCAGCTGTCCGTCTGCCTCGACGCCGGTCTCGCTCATCCTCCGTCAACTTAGGCCTCCTCCCACAGCGCCTGCCTCACTGGCGACCTACTAACGGCTTCTAACAAGCACCAACGTCATTACATATACGTTACAGTTTAGGCATTTAGCAGACGCCCTTATCCAGAGCGACTTACACGGTTTACATTTTTTACATGCAAGACATTTACACAGCTGGATATTTACAGCGATGGGTCATTGCCTTTTAAGAGCAAGTAAATGGTGAATAACAGTTCTTCACCTCCACAAAGCTAAACAGAACAAACGTCTTTGATCCCACTTGATTCCTCACATGCTTAAATCATTGTAATAATCTTATGCATCTGAAAACTCTGGGCTCTTCTCCCTGTTCCTGTCTCCTCCTCCTCTTCATCTCTTTCTCGCCATCCCCCTTTCCCCGTGTCCTGACTCCAGTGGCCGGTAACTCAGTGGATGAGCCCGATATCCACCTCATCCTGGAATATCCTGCAGGGGCCACCTGGGGCCAGTACACCTCCCGAAGGGCCAACAGGTTTGTGAACCTCTGAAATAATAATAATTAATAATGTAATAATATATGCCATTTAGCAGACGCTTTTATCCAAAGTGACTTACAGTAGTGAATGCATACATTTTTCAGTATATGTTGTCCCAGTGGGAATTGAACCCACAACCTAAGCGTTGCCAACACCATGCTCTACCAACTGAGCCACAGAGAACCACATTAGTGGTTATAACCACTAATTATTATTACTAGGAGTATTAGTAGTAGTAGCACTTTTCATAAACCCAAAGAGGGCGTACAGAGCAACCAGGGGAAACGAAACATACATAGACGGGTGACAGGAAGACACTAGCAATGCATAAACAGGAGGTGTAGTTATATCATGGTACATGCGTATAGCCATGTGATTATTCAAAGGATGCACTGTGGAGGTTAATTTTAACGGAGGGAGAAGAATGAGGTATTGTACGTAGTTCATTTTTCCACGCTAACGCAAAGTGCTCCCAGCAAAGGCAATCGCACGATGCCTGCTGCGCACTCTCAGATAACGCAGAGATGTGCTCGCCGTTTCATTCCACAAACATGTGCAGTGTCAGATGAGTATTGATTAAAATCACGTTAGAATGTTTATGATTCCCCAGGGCATTGCTCATAATGCACTATTTCAGATTTCATCTCCGTTGGTTCCTGGGGTGCTCTCTACCTCCTGATTAATTTCAAATGAAATATGTAAACCCGTCTCAATTGTCATTGTTCACACTATTCAAAATTGTACGTGTCTTTCACTGACAGAATTTCTGTATTATTATAAAAACACTTTTTAGTTGCATGTAAATTGCAGTAAGAATAACCCTGGCCACTTTAACATACTCGCTACACACGCGCATGTTTGTTAGGCCTTACCCTTTTTGTGTCCAGGCCTATGATGGGGAGGGGGGGAGGGTCGTAACACTGCGTGCAATGAGTGTATGGTCACCCTGTGCCCCTGCAGGTACATCATCCACAGCGATGACCACAACCCGTATCTGGCTTCCATAGAGGACTTTGAGCAGAAGCTGCAGAACTTTCAGCCCGAACTGCTGGTGGTGGGAGGCCTGCAGATGATGGACAACTTCCCTTTCAAACAAGGTGAGGGGCCTGAAGGAGCCACCAGCACCCACCTGACTGTGACTGACTGAGACTCACTGTGACTGACACTCACTGTGACTGACTGTGACCACCCGGACTGTGACCGACTCTGACTATTACTGACTGTTACTGACTCTGACTGACCGTGACCACGACTGACTGTGACTGTGACCAGTGTTCCCTCCATTCAGCCTTATGAGATTAAGATGTTACGAGTGGCGGCGTCCTTGTTTAATTGTGGTTTGGGTAGAAGTAGGAGGGCTCTGTGGTGTTAAACCATGAGTGGTGGAAACAGGCGGACCTTGACTGCAGATCTGGAGAAATCTCTCTCAGCAGAAATTCTCCTCTCTCCTGAGGAATGTTAGTGGTATATATGGCCTTCTGCATTTTTCCTTTTTTTATTTGGATATAATGGCAAAACTCCCATTAGTGATTGGTTCAGAGGGCTTAAATGGGGTAGCTTGACCAATACAAGAAGGTAGAGCTTTGTGTGTTAAGATAAAATCAACAAAAATATAACTTTTTTAAGTTACAGGTTGTTAGTAAGAATTAATCTGACCCCCTCCCCAATTCTGTTGCCATGGAGACCTAGGCATGGGGGGAAAAAGAGCAGGGACAATGGTGGGTCTTTATGGTGGCGCTGTGCAGCTGAATAGCTTTGATTGATTGTGTGCTAAGGGCAGTCGTGGTCAGCTTTGTGTGATCTGTGGCTTCTTTTTAGAAAAGGTCAATAGCAATTCCTTAAGACCTCATATCTGTTGAACTCGTGAAAACGTTAGTTATGCTGTTGAACAAAGTTCCGCCATTTTGATATTTCCCGGTTGTTGCTGTTTAATCGTTTGAATGTACTGGAAAAAGGAGGAAAATGCATCTGGTAGTAAACAGCATGATGTTAATCAGGTGTAATGACACTAAAGTTTCTGTCTCTGAGATTCTACACTATTTTCTCCACTGATTTTGTGAAGATGTATTTTTCCTTCCCCCTCATTGGTCAATCTCTCCATCCCACTCATTGGTCCTCCTCTGCGTTCAGGAGAGCGCGAGGCCCTTCTGGGTCGCCTGGCGAGGCTGCTGTCCTCGGCGGGCCCCGAGACGGACGTCCACTTCGAGATGGCCAGCTTCGTGGACGAGGGCCTGCTGGCGGAGCTGCTGCGGCTGGTCGTCCCTCTGGCCGACTCGCTGGGCATGAACGAGCAGGAGCTGCCCAACCTCCTGAGCGTGCTGCGCGGGGGCAACGTCACCGTGCTGTCCGACCCCAACCCGCGCGTCGCCACCGTCCTGGACCAGATGCGCGAGCTCTACCGCCTGGCGAACGCGCGGCACCGCGACGCGCCCCCGCCCGGGGGCCGCCCGCTCACCCGGCTGCACGTCCACACGCTGGCCTTCCAGGCCATCATCGTCACGCGCGGCTCCCAGTGGAAGAACACCATGTCGGCCACCGCCAAGGCGTCGCTCACCGCCAACCGGCACGTGTGCGGCTCGTCGGACATCAACCCCGGCAAGGCCAAGCTGATCATGGACGAGTCGTTCTCCATCAGCCGGCGGGAGGGCAGCCAGCGCATCCCGCTGGAGGAGACGCGGCCCGTGTCCTGCTGGGACGAGGACGACTACCAGATCTGCGTGGCGCCGGTGCTGGTGTGCACCGAGGTCTTCCAGACAGCAGGGGGCGGCGACAACATCTCCGCCGCCGGCCTGGTGCTGCAGATCTGAGGTCATCGCGCGCTGGCAGATGTGTTCTCTTACCGATCCCAGGTCTGAGTGGCGGGGGCAGTTTTCCCACTTTGTGTGAATTTTCTTTGTCGTCATTTTAATTTTTCTTTCTTTTAAAATTGTTTTGTGTGTGTTGTCGAAGTCCAAGACTTTGGTGCAATATGAAAGGGGGTGGGGCCTGCAGTGACTTCCGCGTTCGTTCTATTCCAGTCCGTGGCATTTTCTTGGCTGATTTTCACTTTTACGCTTCGCTTTCATAAATGTGTTTTATGTCATATGATACATATCCAGTTCCTCCTGAATGCTGGAAATGGCTCTTCCATCCGAAACGATGGTCAGTTCCTGCTGCTGTAGCAAAAGTATGTTTTAAAATTGAGCTGTCCGACACACCGGGAACAGAGCGATATTAACGTTCCCGGCTGTGTCTCGACAGAAGCTCACGACTCGTTTGGAAGTGTCCAAACGACACAGGGTAAAATGAAGGCCGATTAGATGTGTACTGTACTTTATTTATGCGTAGGGAACAGTTTGCCAACATTCCTCACTATAGCAAGTTGAGTTGTGACTACGCTGCACTTTGCCACGCTGCAATTTGAGTGTGCCGCTAGTCGGCTACTACCTAGCCCCTTCCCGGGGCTTCAGTCTTCTCTCATCTCCTCACTCGTTCTCCCGCTGGACCAACCAATCAATGCAAGCATTCCACCTATATTACTATTTCCACCCACCGCATCTTCCTCTCATTTTCCTCGCTGTGGATTTGAAAATATTAGTGATTGTTTAATAATTATATTGGCTGTTCTGTTACAGGTGAGACTGTGTTTGGTAGGTGGATGGTAGTTGTTAGAAAAATAAAAATCAGTTGTGTTCGTTTAATATGAGGGAATATAGTGATTTTGAGCTCAAATTGTTTTTGAGAGAGAGTAGGGGAGGGATTTGCGCACAAATGTTTGTTGATTAAAGATCTGATTTGTTGATTTATGTACTGTATGTAATGTGAAAGTGGTGTCTGATCTGTGATGAAACTCATTCTGTAAGATCCTTAATATTTTCTAATTGATTATAATTGGATTTTATCACTTGATTTGAACACGTATGTTTTTTGTGCATGAAAAGAGCCCTTTTGCTAAACACTGGATTGTCTCCTCGATTAGCAGTGACCAGCTCTGCTTCATCTCATATATAATTGTAGAATTATCATTATGACGTGTTGACCGTTATTATTATATTTAACGTAGACTACTCTAGGCAAACATGGCCTATTAATTCAATAAGGTTATGGATTTTTTTAAAGCCAGAAGACACTATGCCTGCATAGCAAAGAGTATAGATATTTAAAAAAAAAAATTATCTTCTGGGTCAGCATTTACCTCTTACTTGATCTAATATATAAATGAGCGTGGTGAGGGCCTCGGGTGGCGTAACGGTCAAAGCATTCACCCGGAATGCAAGTTGCCCACTGCAGCCACAGTTTGAAACCCAGCTGCGCCTCTGGCCGAGAACGGCAATTGGCTGACCGCCCCAGAGGGAGGGTAAAATATATAATAATAAATAAATAATAATAATAATAAAATGAATGAGCGTGCTGATGTTAACGTGACTGAGGAAGTACCTGATTGGCTGATCGGGGCACTTTAGTCCGGCCCTTTACTGCATGTCATTTATGAGTAGAAGGTAGTTTTATTGGCAGGACCAGAGTCGAGCTCTCACCTCATCTCATACAGCTGTGAGATGCCAGTGTCACAGCGCGTATTGCACATGCCTCCTGTGCCTGGGTGAAACGACGAAGTGCGAGACACACTTCTAATCTTCCGCGTTAAGAAGCTCGGTACTACTGTACTGCCCGTGGACTATGGAGATCTGCACAGAGCTTTCTCTAGGAAAGATTTGGGGTGGGGTGGGGTGGGGGGGGTTAGACAATCGAGACAGAGGGCAATGTCTGTTTTTATGTGTGGGTGTAAAGGAGGAGGCTCTTCTGAATGTTCAGTTCTGTTGACCTCACTACTGCAGACTCTAGCCCCCTCAGCTCCTAAAACTGCCTCGTCACACAGCACTCAGGCTATAGCAGGGACTTTATGCACGACCCCCCTAAGGCCCTCATGCAGCCATCCACATGATAATATGTATGCTGGCCTCCGATGTGCTGTTCTGGGAGTTTGCATTAGAGGTTTATTCTAGTCCTAGCGCCCCCTACTGGACCACATCAGGATAACTCGTGCTGGAGCAGGGGTCACCAGCCCTGCCCACAACACCAATCAGGAGCCGTTTCTTGATCTGATTGAGGGGGCACTGAAATGCTCAATAACCAATCGAAAGTTGAATTTTGGAAAATAAAGTATTGATTTATACCAGGGCTGCCCAAGTTTGGTCCTGGAGATCTACTGTGTGTGCAGGCTTTTGTTCCAGCCCTTCACTAACACACCTGATTTGAACATTCATTGCCTTGACGAGCAGTTTATTAGTGCAATCAGGTGAGTTAGTGAAGTGATTAATGGAATCAGGTGTGTTAGTGAAGGGCTGGAACAAAAGCCTGCACACACAGTAGATCTTCAGGACCGAACTTGGGCAGCCCCATTATAGGAAAAGTGAGAGGTCAAATTGTAAGTTGTGTTTTACTGATCAGAAATGGGATGAAAACCACAAGGTTTAAAAAAGTATATAATTTAAAGACTACTATTTTGAACTCAATAACAGTCCCAGCTTAACCGATGTAGCTACTTCTTGAGCGCTGCACACGTGTGATCTACGGATGGCTGGTTGGGTAGCCTGACAGCAGACACTGCAGGTTTGGGGACCCCTGGGCTCGACCACAGAGCTGTGAACTGGACCGGCTGGGAATGCACTGTGCGTAGGGCTCCACAACCCAGCCCTGTGCGATTGAGACCAGGAGCTGCAATCTCCACAAACTGTTCAAAAGGGGAAACAAATATCAGCTGTCCAACTGTGTTTGTGAAGGTATAAAATATAATGCATTAAATTATCTAGTTTTTGTGTGTTTTTTTCCAAAATGCCTTTTATGGCAGTAATCATAAATGGGTCCTTCCTGGGGTTTGACTGCTGTATCTGCTTAGGAGAATGGTTAACATTATCTGTCTCTTACACAGACATGTGGCTGAACCACATAGAACAGTTTTGATTATCTCTTAGGCTTCAAGAGATAATCAATGTTTCTGTATTTCCTGACAAGTTCTGCTCTTAATTATTAGCTAAATAATTTGTCCAACCCGACATTCTAGCTCACTTTACTGATAAGCTGGCAAATAATCGAGCGGGCCCAATGAAAGGTATTTCGCGTACACCCAGGCCCTCGAGGAATAGAGTTACCCACCCCTGATCTAACAGCTTGGTAAGGAAAGAAATGAAATACCTTCAGAATAAAGACGCATACTTTAAGGAATTTACTTAATTAACTATAAGGCTTGGTGTTGGCAGAAGGCGTACTGGTTTAAAGGCAGGTGTGTATAGTCCACCCTAGATAGCTATACATCCAGGATATCCAGTTTAGAACATGCAGAAAGAATGCTTTGTACAAAGCAGGGGTTATCAGTCTTGTTTGGGAAGGGCCGGTGTAGGCGCAGGACCGAGGTTGAGAACTGCTGGATTAGACCATGGAAAGATCTCTCTCATAATGACACCAGAGTTCTTGGCTGTCATTCACGATCTTATCAATCAATCAATCAATCTTTATTTTTGTATAGCGCCATTTACAAACAGGTTGTCACAATATCAATCAGTTTAGCAAAAATGTCAGATCACGTAAATGACTGGGCTAATTCAATCATTAAGAGCAGGAGTTGGAATGAAATCCAGGAACGGATTGCCCACCCTCTGAATTAAGCCACGCCCCCACCAATCCATTAAGGATGGGGCTTCACTGGATAGGCCCAAACAGACATGGAGACATTTGAGGGGCATGGAGTCTGAAGTCTGAGGGTTCTTAAAGCAGCGTGTCCGCTGAGAAGCAGGAGCGTGGAGCGTGGTTAGAACAGGACATATTTGGAAAAGAATTCAAAGGTCTTGGCCTTATGAGCTGTACACTTCTATGCCTAAATATAGTTAAAAGCAAAAGCCTCAATAACTTACTTGGTGGAAGAAAACTTCAAAACCACATATTTCAATGGAAACCCTGCTACAGGCTGCTTCCTGTGGAACTGCACACTGGCTTTCTGTCTTTAAACAGAGGCACAAACATTTTTTAAGCATTTCTTACATCAGGCATTTTCACACGGTCTTATTGAGGGTCTGTACTAGTCCAGGAAAACTTGTGACTATTTTAAATATAGTTGATCAGACACCCTGCATAGAAATTAAATAAAGACATTGGGGTTTTTTTAAGGAGATACTTATTTTTGTAGAAACAAAATAGGGGAAATATAAAACAGTTTTTTCAACTGCTAATAATTTTTTTTTTTAACTGGTCAAAGATATCTAAAGTGCTCAAACACACCAAAAACCAACAGACATTGTGGCCCTCCAAGGCTGAAGATTAAGATCCCTGCTCTATAGCAGGTGTAGGCCGCCCTGGTCCTGGAGTGTCAGAGATGTTTCTGGTTCTGCTCCAGAATGGAGAGAAAAAACTAGAAACATCTGTTGCACTCTAAGAGTGGAGTCAATGATCACTGCCCTACATCTTTCATAAAAACGTACTGTTTGTGTACTATCGAAAGTTTGTGTAGAGAGAGATGAGACGAAAGAGGAGCACATTGACTCTCAGGTGCCACCCAGTGGCCAGTTGGTGCAGTGCATATTCTTTTACCAGAATGCATTCCTACCATTGAGTTTTATCTACTAACTTTCTTGTGAATATCCTCATGCCTATGTTCCCAAAGCCCTTTGCGTGCAGTGAATACGCTGATTGCATCAGCAACACAAAATAAATAAACTCAACCACAAAGCATGCAGACAAAATTAAACTGGTTAGAGGTCAAAAATGTGTTCATTTATAAATTCGCTCCTTCGTTGTTTCTCCAGAACCTCCAATAACCATAGTTATTAAAATAGGGTTAAAACAGACTGTGACACATCCACTTACTACAGACAAACCAGTAAACGATCCATTTATACAGATTGAGCTGTTTAATTCCAGGTTGGCTCCAGTAAGTGTAGATGTCAGAGTCTATTTTAGCAACCCTGCCTAGAATGAAGACATACAGAGTAAAGATGGAATGCAAAGACTGGTTAATATAAAGTATCTACTTGATGTCATAAGTATGACTAAGCAATTACTAATCCACTGTGTATTTTAAGTTATTTCATAATCGAATATTTGTGCAGCATTATTGATGTCATTTGTAAATGTCTTTGTGTTTATGGGTCAAAACTAGCATTTGTTACCTGTCTGACATATACTAATCACATGTGAATTTATATTTTAAAAGTACTTGGTGTTCGCTTGGAGGGCTTGTTCTTTTGTCAAAATGAGTCATTGTCTTGGGTTAAAAAAAAATTAAGTAATACTTTAATTTAGCAGCACAATACATTGTGTAACAAACACAATTTTCAACCAATCGGCATGACCTAATTAATGGATTTGGATTAATAATGTAACATTAGTTATTATTGCTAAACCGATTAGGAGTCAAACTGTGCCTGTTCTATTTACGACATGGACTGGGTTATGGATTGAATGTCTGTAGGCAGAAAATGTGCAGTGGTGCAAATCCGTTGTCGTTCTTTGCCAGCTTTCATTTTCCTTCAGTGGTTCTTCTCTGCCTTTAAATGAGCACCTTTACTGAAGCTAAGGGTAATGTATGTATATGTATGCATGCTCTTCCCCCATTTGTCTCGCAGTTTTGCTCATTCTAAATGGTATTCTTAAACTGCGCTCTCTGCAACCTCCGTGGCCAATTCGGGAGAGTAGACAAGCGCTTTCTTCCGAAACACGTGATGTTGGCAAGCCGCTTCTTTTCACACCACAGTCACACCTGCACAGACATGAGTCGGAGGAGGACACTTCCTGCTCAAGGGAGAAGGTGGCCGTTTTAATTAATTACTTATATTTTTTTCAGATTTTCCCCCGTTTTCTAACTACCGCCGCAGTGGGCAACCTGCATTCCAGACGATACTCCACCAGACGATCCAAAACCCAGATAATTATACCCAAATCCTAACCATGATCTTTCGGAATAAACACGCAAAACTGACTTCTGACATGCGCTCACGGCGATTTCCACCTACATCACACTTCATGTGCAGTTTTATACCGGCAGACTGTGGGTATCTGATTGACCAGCGGGGGTCGCTGGTGTGCGACAAGACACGAACAACCCGCCAAATAAATCCTTCTGTCCCTCAGGAACCCTATCACCAATTATACGTTGCTAAGCAGGCTGCTGGCCACAGTTTGCACTGGCATGGTCTGGATTCGATACCACACCGTGGGGCTCATCCACACACGCTGGATGATCCACCCAGTAGCCCACCACACGGCGATATCATCAATATTTGCCCCTTCCAGCTGTGTCATTGGGCTGTCTAGACTTCCCTGTCACATGTGATGCTTAGCATCCCCTGTTTGCCTTCACTGTGGCATATGGGGAGCGTAAACAGAGCTGCACTGAGTGTGTGTGCTGCTGTCTGCACCCTCAGTGGTAAAAGCCTCAGCCCTCTGCTAGCCAACAAATGAGGGACAGCAGGGAACCAATGGGGGAGTGGGAAAGCAAGGACATGTGTATGTATGTCTGTGTATGTATGTCTGTGTATAATGAAACTTTGTCCTGCACATAATGTAGTACTCACATTTCCCTGTTTATTTGGCATACCCAATATATGTATTCTATTTTTTCACAGCCATACCTGTTATCAATACATCGTATACGTTATTAATAGGCTACACAGCTAGGATCAATGTTAGTATCCCACCGTTTCACCTTTTCGTAATGCTGCGCACTAACACTGAAGGTGACCCATAGGATATAATTTACTCTCACTTGTGGTTACGCTAACGGTCACATGCATACAAGGTATTTTTATAAAGCTGTAATAGCTGTGATGCATTTTCACCCTGAGCACAAATACGGCGATGCCCAAATTCCCCGTTTTACTTCAACAGCAAAGATAAAAACTCATTTAATTAATGGTGGAAGTTTAACAAAATGAATGAAGCTTCGGACAGACAGACATTCCGCCTAGTCTATACATTCCGCCTAGTCAAGTCATTTAAAGGTGTTGAATGTCATGCCATTATTCTGTTTTCTACTCCTTTAAATGTGAGAAGAGTAGCCCACGCCACAACAATAATAGTTAAAAGAGATGACTGCTTTTTCTTAGTTAATTCGGGACAAATTTGTTTCTATATCACCTGGGCATACTAGCAAAATTGATAAATGTGAGAAATTATTAATTGTATCTATGAACATCCATTGTTGTATTGATAATTGTGGGTATTGCCAACCATTATTAGACCAGAGTAAATGATACAAAAACGATACATATCAGGTATATGTCAATGAAAAATATTTTATTTGAAGATTTCAACATAAGTGGATGTCATTCATCCATAATGCAAACCAAAATATAACATCTTAACTTCATTTAGCCATTTTCTAAATGGTCACGTGGCTCTAGAACACGAATGCAAAAATATAAACTACAGATATAAATTAATCTATTTACATTTTAAGTGCTTGTGAGCAAAGAAGTGTCATAAGTGTAGAGTTGTGTCCTTTCTTCACACACGCCTAAGACATAATCGTCACTAATAATTCACACGATTGCAAATTAAATACAAAGTACTGTGAGTTTCACTGCGTGTTTTTTTTTGTTTTTTTTTTTGCTGTCTTCATACAACAGATATATTGTCCATTGTGCACCCACACTTCTCGACGATCATGTTCGGGAATTCTGCCACTTCTATCTCGGTGTAGTCGCCCTTTTTCACCAGGTACATCATCGGCAGCGGCGCGCTCTCGACAACGGCGCACCTCCGCTCTCCGTAGCCATAGTTGCGCTTTGGCTGCTTGCAACCTCCGGTGCATCGGAACGCCTGGTAACCGGCCGGTTCAATGATCCAGTACTGCGTCCACGTAAGTTCTCGGAAGTTGATGAAGTATTCTTCTCTGCAGCACACGTCTTTATTGTTTTCACAGTCGCCTCGAGAACTGAAAGAAAATAAAAACAAAACATGAATATCACTAAAAAAGACAGGCTACACGTGACATTACATGATATACATTCAATGTTGGCAACCACTCTGTAAACAAAGACCAATGAGGCAATACGCACCCAAATTCTTCGAGGTTCAGTGTGTAGAGCACGAGTTCGGGTTTCCCCACTGCGTTGTCTGTCTGGTCTTGTGTGGAAAAGCGCACAGACTTGGCCATCTCCGCGGCGTAACTCCCCGGCCTTTCGCCCTCGACCCACACCTCGAGGTGCATTGGAGCCTTCCGTTGAGCTTTCGACCAGTAATGTACAGCCTGTGTGACGTCAAAGCTCGTCCAGCCAGTTTCGTGGATAGGCACTAACCTAGAAAGATAAATATTCTGTTTATGAAACACATTCGTAGGTAATTTGATATGTACAAACTAAACTAAACAGGAGGAAATATGATACATGCGTTAATACAAGTCTTTTTTTTTGTGCCTCTTTTTACCTTGAATCGACAAGAGATGTCCGATTAGATCCGTTCTCGAGGATGTCCACCCAATAAATGCTCACTCGTGCGTTGTTTACATGCCGGTGGTTCTTCTTTTCGGGCATGGGCCGTTTTCGCGGTGCTTTCTTGAATAGTTTCAGTTCTGCCATGGTAACCTCACTATTGTCCGGGATCCTCGCGTCCATGTCAAAGACCAGTTGCTGCCTGGTAGCGTCAGAATACATAATTTCTCCCGATATATCTGAAATGGAAATATGTATGGTAATGATAAATACCACAAATACACTGCAAACGTATTATGCACCACTGTTCTGGAATATGCTCGGGTGGAACTGTTGCAAGACATGTTGCTATTGCTGTTATTACAAATCATTAAATCTATGCATTCATGATCATATTTATACTCAAGCGTAATGATTGATAATAATAATAATAAGTCCAAGTGTGGAAAGTGGAAAGTATCGTACCTGCATTTCCCGGAATGCCTCTTAAAATTCCAGCCAAGCTAGGCAGAGACCTGCGCCGCCGCTTGTTGTGCAGCTTCAGCATGGAAAGATATTTGCTCTTCATGTGCGCCGGGACAACAAGATTCTCCAAGTCGCGTTTGTGAATTTTGGGAAGCTCGGTCAATCCCAGCTTCTGAAGCATGACGTCTTTGAGGTCCTCTTGGGCAAAGCCCTGCACGAGCGAGAGCAGGGCGCTGCAGAGCACCAGTACACGGAACTGATCCATTGCTCAGAACCTCTTTGCAGTGGCGGAGTCGAATTGTTGACGAGAGAGATGGATAGATGTCCGTTGCCGAAAGAGAGCTGACTTGCTACTGACACCAGACTGTCGTTAAATACACTTGTCCCCAGTGACACCCCCCAAACAAAGCTGTTCGCACATACACGAGGGGGTGTGGTCCGACTTCAGACGTAGGCTTGGACATCAAAGTCATGTCCCATTCAAGGAAATATGTCAGAATTTTATCCTTCCATCTAAACCCCCTCCTCAAGCAAAAGTATGGGATCTTTCACGAAAGGTAAATATACATTTAACTTGTATGCAAGGCTTAAAAATAACGTAGTAATTAAAAAATATATTTGAACACTAGTCGTATTAGAACAAAGAGTTAGGCCTATTTGTTTTTTATTACAATGAACCACTAATCCTTTTCATATTCAATATCAAAGGACATATCAAAGCATCTATATCTTTTAAGTGTGTTGATGTTCTTGACAAAGGCATTCCTTTGCAGCAGTTAGTTTGGCAAACATCTTTTATAGTAGTATCCATTGATCCTGTTATGTTGATTTCCCTGTTAATATCATATTCTGTAGATTTAGTTTCATCTGTAAATCTTTCAGATGTATTAAACTTAAATTACAGATGTTGAGGAACACAGGAATTTGTGTTGTGTCCTTAATTCCCCATTTGTTTGTTGGCTACAGCTTTAGTATTTTTCCCCAAAACAAATTCTGATTACTATTTTTATTTGTATCTTTTAGTTTAGCACAATACATGAGAAATGTAATTGCTATATATATTTGTTTTCAGTCACTTCATACTCTTAAAATGCAGCCTGTTTTAACTCATGCATAACATTACACATGTATTTATAACTAAATGTGAAATGTTGTTGCTGTTTTGGGGTTTGTTCCTGCACAATTTGTTTGAGGACTTCATATTTTCTTCCTTCTCATTCCCCAGGACTTGTTTGGGAGCCATTAAGCCCTTATACATTTGAACTTTTGGCACCAGACAGCAACCTCTCCAGACCAAAAATGAGACAGAGCCCTTCGTGTTTGTCCCCAATATGTGTATTTTTCCCTGACCTCCGTAAGCCCGAGCTGACTCCAGCGAGACTCTGTCAGGAGGGGGTGTCCCATCTTGTCTGACGGCCAATCTGCTCAACGCGGGCCCATCACACGGAGTGGGCGGCGACCAGAATGTGTATTCCGAAACAACCTTCCATTCAGCCGCCCAGCGGATTACAGTTATTAAGCAAACAGACAGTTAGTCCTGGGCCACGGCGGGGATGTGGATTGGGCGGCTTTTCACACGGAGGTGATTATCTGTTTCTACTGCAGGATTTGCCGTGCCTTTTTTTGTCACACAAACACTAGAGAGAGGAGCTGGTGGCTTAGAGCTGGCTCCTGTCCTGAGTTTGTGTATTGGGGCCACGGCTTGCCATGAGATGTCAGACAGTGGGCCAGAGGAGACAGGAAGGGCTGATGACAGGCTGGCGAGACAGGGACGCATCAGCCACAGGTCGAGCCAGGGGCTAACCTAATGTGTGGGGTTGTTTATGTATCCTAATTATATTATTGGCCTTATCAATTTTATATAGCAATTCCCCCATGCTGCCTGAGTGAGACCCTTCGGTTGAAACGGAGTTGCACAAGCCTGACTGTTTTGAGTGTATGAACAGTTGTGTGTGTGTTCAGTTTGTTTTGCGCCAGAGCATGATAAGCGTGTCTTCAAACTCTTAAATGTCTCAAACTGTATTAAATGTTCACTCTTTGCCATCGAGGTACTGTTCTGTGCGACTCATTTAAACAATTCATTCCTTTAGTAATAAACAGCCTATTATTGTAAGACATATTGATTAAAATGTGGCCATAAATGGCTTGAAGACATGAATGTTGATGTTGAATGTGTTACATCATTCCCATACACAGAAATATAAGTATATAGATTTCTTAGGTTATAGATTAAATACAAAAATAAGATATTTTATATACATATATATATATATTTCAATTAATTTTATATATATATATAATAATGTTTTGTTGTTTTTAGCAATATATCACATAAAAATAATCTTTGATTTTGTATATTTTATATTCATATGTTCCAAAATGTTGTAGGTGGATTCAATGTATATGAGTATGTGTGTCTGTGTGTGTGTGTGTTTGGCAGGGTACTGTGGCATTGAGGTCAGGCTAAGGATCATGCCATAGACATTGCCATAGACATGTGAATTCAGACAATGCATAGTCCAGTCTGAAGCCCATTGTGTCTTGCCTGCGACATTCACGCTCTGCTGTCTGTTGCTGTATAATACACATTATATCTTTACTAACACACACCCTTATTTTTGTCATCTTCGTACTACCACGGCCTGGTTTTAACTGGGGTAGTGTGGGTACAGCACTCTCAGACAACTGTAAGACAACTGAAAGACCAGAGACAGAACCACAACACTTCCTGTAGAACAAATTTAAATTCTTTCAGTTCTGGGGTCCAAAAGACTGAGTCCACTACCAAGATCTGTTTGTTTCATTGTTCATCGAAAATTAACACAAAATCTTTACCCGTGGTATTTGTTATTCAAGAATGTCATAAAGCACTGATACAAAGTAAAAAAATGTTTGAGAAAGGATGGTATGAAATTGATATATCTATAAATATTTTGTTTGCACACCATTGCCTTTCATTTCCTCAAAATGTTGTGACACCTTATTTTTAATTTAAGTTTTAATACATGGAAACTCCTAATACACAGTGTGAGTTGTTTTGGTCTTGTAATAGTTAATACCGGATATTGACGTAATTAATATGGCCCTCTATGTGTTCTCGTTGCTACTGCAGGTGCTTCAATCTTGAAAAAGGCCTTTGCAGCTGTTTGTAATTATGTCAGCAGAGCTTAGTGAAGTAGGTAGAGGTCAAATTGTTCTCCTGAGTAAAAAGTTTGTGTTAGTTTTTGATGAATGATGAAAACCAAATAGATCTTGGTAGTGGACTCAGACTTTTGGACCCCACTGTATATATATATATATATATATATATATATATATATATATATATATATATATATATATATATATTAAAAATTAAAAATCTATATACCTCTACTGTAGGTAGTGTTTCATAAAACATACAACATTACCATTCATATGTCTTGAGTGTACTTATTTAATAATGTTCTAATGATGATAAACGGTATGAATTATATTAAACACATAATCTGGATGGAAACAATTCTGTCCTGCAATCTGTCATCATTCTTGTGTTTTCTTGTTGAAAATTAATTTCTGTGAGATTATTTATCTTTGAAAACTGTCCCTGATATTAACATAGCTTTGGAAAGAGAAACATTAAGAGAGAAAAGATCAATCTAGTTGTCGATACTGAAAGCTTTGCTTTGTTTTGTGTAATTTACCAGGAGAAAACCGCTACGGCTTTTAAAGATTATTTATACAGATATAATGGTATACCTGTTCACGTCTAGCTAATGTGTTCTAAAGGTGATGTCTTCTGCTTCTTACCATTTACTGACTTAGTACACTGAACGTGTCCTGTCAGCCAGTACCCTATAAATACCCAATCTAATCAGAGCTCTGAATGCTGTCTAGACTCCATAAGAAAACACCCTACTGTCATTCCAATGTTTTTGAAAGTAAGAATAAGATGATTAATATTATTATTATTATCATCATCAGTGACAGTCACTGATTTGAATGCCCATTAATGCATTAGGTACATTCTACTGATGCAAGATATTAATATTTAAATCATATCGTTGGCTAGCTGCTGGATGACAGTAAACACCTCTGAGATTGGGAAATCCCCAATAAAATGTCTGTCAAATTTTTCTGACAAACAAACCTGTCATGTTATTTCAATCCTCAATGTAGCATTCTTTTGGTCTCACTTCACAAGCTTCTCTGTGCTTGTAATGATCCAGGCGTGGCTGAACTAGAGGTACCTAGCTCTTTGATTTAGTGAAAGCTCTTCACATTGACAATACACAACTTCAGTAAATTAGAGGATCGAGTCCATGTGTGAAATTTGCCGGTCTTTCCCTCTTCCCATCCCCATTAAAGTGAACTCCTTAGGTGAAAGCAAACAGACATTTAATTCTCTCAGGTGCAATCCTCCTTAATCAAAGGCCAACAAGATCTTTCAATCTACAAAATTGGTGTTAATAAGTAGGCTATTTTACATTTGCATCATCGTCTGCGTAGTCACCGTAATGGCTGTGGTTGTTCCCGCTGTTGTTCTTGCTGTTTCAAGCTTGCAGTAAGTGGTACTTAAAATTTTTGCATCATAAAATGAATCCCTTAAAAAAAAGCCTGAGAAAACAAGAACAACGATGATAGTAATATACGGCATTTAGCAATAATAATATGAATAGCAATTATAATAATAATCCTGTTAGTGTAATAAAGTGAATAACTGAAGTGCACTGATTGCCTTTCTTAGGCTAAATAAAAGCGATGCTCAATTTTGACAGGAAGCCAGATAATTATAATTTCATTACGTGGGCTACTATTGAAAATCCAAGTATTTTTTAACTGAAGAGTTCAATTGTGATGACCTTGTTCAAATATGCCGAAGGCACTTTAAGTTACTCTGCTAATGAGGCGGCTATTTACGAAAAGTGCACATGGAGAGATATAGAGTCCAACGATTGAATTATAAGCTTTAACCAAATATTTTTGCTGTCACAAACTTCCCGACTAAACGGTTTCGTGCTGTTGTCGTCTGTATCTTAAAGTCAAACGTTTGTATACATGAAAGAGGTGATTAGCACCATGTTAACTCAGGTGTTACAGTTGACAGTATTCGTCGCAGACTGAATTTCATATTTTCCGGGTAAGAGGTGCTTTAATGTACCGTGGGCGGCTTTTGACTTTGATGTCATTCGAGTCTCCTTTAGATCCATGCGACACTTGCTTTGGTTATGTGTTAAGACTACAAACGGCAATGCGACTATTTAATTCAAGATGTTTAATTCAAAATGTGCTGTTCACCATGAAAGAAAGTTGCAAGGTGAAACTGCATTATGTTGTCCTTGTAACTACGTATTAATTTAGTTTGAGCGATGGGTAGCCTATTGACGGGAATTTAACAGCTGTTTAAGAGAGAGTTTAAAACTGTATAGATAAATACGTATATTGAATACACAAATGCATTCAAAAGTGACAAATCGAAATGTAAGGGACACATAAAATGTAGAGCAATAGTGTGCATAATAGTTATGTATCATTCAGGATTCTCAAGGATGTGCATTCATCGCTAGATGGCAGTATATCCCCTTCGGCGTGCGGTTACCGCGCAGTTGATGTGATTTGCCAGTTTGTAAATTGTTATTTTATTTTATTAATTTACGTGACCAGTCAGACTCTACCAAATAATGTAAGAAAATATTATTTATTTTGTTACATTATTTTGTACAATGAGAGTCAACTGAGACCATGTAAATGACCTAGGTCATGTACATTTCCTATTTTAGAAATTAATTAAAACAATCTGTATGCTGTAACTAGATAAAATTCAACGAAAGCAGTTATGCTGCTTATTACTGTATGTTACATTGTTACTGTATAGGCTCCCATAAATGGAACATTTGATCTGAAATGATGCACGTCCTGTGGTACTTTATCACCCAAATGTTACTTCCGACGTAGGCTACTTCTGATATGGAAATAGTCCGGAATTGATTTGAGCTATATATAAATAGGCAAAGCAGAACCTATAACATAGTGAACTTTTTAAAAAACTTTTAGAACTTTTTAGTTCTGCCTAGTTTTTAAAACTAGTTCTGCCTAATATTATCAAAAGTTCCTTGGATCCGTGTCGACGTTAATGCAAAACTACGTAGCCTATTTGGTTCACTAGCTTCTTTAACGTCACCACTTTTGTTGCTGTAATGGTATAGTGTTTTACCTGGAAACTAATATAAATAATAGTTTGCAAATATAATATTAATAATAATAACAACAATAATCAGAATAATCAGAATTTTATTTTTTATCAGGAATTAGATTTCGCCATATTCATACTCACTAAATATTCGCTTATTTTATGAATCCACATAATGAATTGCTTTATATATATATATATATATATATATATATTGACTTCTTTATTCTTTCCCAAAGAATTGACAAAACTCACTTCCAAGAACTCAAATTAAATCAATTACAGATAAAATAATAAGATAAGATATTACAATTGGAATGTAGCACATTTAAACTCACTTCCAAGAACTCAAATTAAATCAATTACAGATAAAATAATAAGATAAGATATTACATATTAGTTTACATGCTGCATATTAGTTTACATGCTGCACAATGCGCATAGTTAAGTTTTGAATGGTCTTGGATGTAAGATTCTGATTCATACAGTTTGTTCAGAACTATTGTTTAGAATTATATGTTGAAAGACATGAGATCTAATGGTTTAACATAGGCTACAATCTGAAAAAGGATATCCAAACGGGAAATTAGTAGATGAACAACTGTTTTACATTTTGTATTTTTTATTTTGTTATTTTAACATAAATGTTTCACAAAAAATTGTTTTCATCAATATTTGACCAAACCTCTACCATAAGTTTTAATTAATTGTATAAAGCGGCAAGCCTGAGCTGCTGTTGCTAGATCAGCGGGAGGATCTGGTGATGTCAGGCCAAAGTATATTGTGGTGTCCCTGTGAGGTGGAAAACTTCACCGCCACGGTACGTTACGCCATATCCAGACGCTAGGGGGCGGGCAAGGTTTGATTAATAAGAATTTTATTTTTCACAAAAAAACAGAAAGATTCCACAATGGAGCTCTGTAGCTGGATCATATTTCTTTTTCTTTTTTCCAACGCCATATTTTCAGCTGTTTACAATCGCTTCGGCACTGGATTTGTCTACCTCTCTCTGTTTAAAAAAAAAAAAGTTTTACCTCAGAGCATGAACAGGCTTGTTGATCCCCTGCAGCTCATTTTAGTTTCATTGTGAAATCCCACCCGTGTATGTTCTGAGCAGATAGAGTCATGCACATGCTCCACACACACACACACACACACACACACACATACATACATACATACTAGAACATTTTGGAACATATAGCCAATTACTTTCCATATAAATTAAATATATGGATCCAGTATGACCTGTTAGTATGACCCAAGTTCAATAACTAACGTACAGCATTTTCCCAACCGCAGATTTAAATTGTCTTGTCTGTCTGAATCGAAAACATATTACAATAGGTAACCTGTAAGAGTTCTAGACAGCAATACAAATATAACTAAAAATAAAAGTATCACTGTGTGCCATGACTTGATCATTTGCAAAAAAAAGTTAGACATAAAACTCAACCCAATAACCCCTGACAATAGAAGTTAAACTTGAGGAAAATGGGTAGGATTTGAAATGACCCATGAAGTTAGACATAAATTTAGACATGTTTCAATTTGAAGGCCTTAGCCACAGTAAAATGCTACAATGGTGGTAGGCCTTCCATGTTATGGTAGGCAAAATCATTGTTGAAAAACAACAACGGAAAGTGTGTGTTTTCCTCAGACTTGTGAAAATCGGGTATGCCCTACACTATATTCAATATAGGCTTGGAGCCATGCATAGTTGATGTGTATGTGACATGATGTTGATAGCCTCTTAAAATATACTTGTGTCCTCTTTCACTACATACAAAATGAGTCAAATCATAATTTTACTGTGTAGACATTTCTATATTTGTCATGGTTCACCTATTGTGGCCTATCCATTAGACTGCAGTGGGTAATACACTGGCTTGCTGCTATGGAACATAGCTGAAGTCCTACAATCATTTCTGCTATAAATGAGAAAAATGACACATTTGCAAGCACTGAATTTAATTGAGCATGTCTCTCAATGTATCTATCTTATCCAGATGTGTTCTTATACCCATGGCAGCTGTAAAACATTTCCTTGCTTGCT
Source organism: Aldrovandia affinis (assembly GCA_029706075.1). Lineage (NCBI taxonomy): Eukaryota > Metazoa > Chordata > Actinopteri > Notacanthiformes > Halosauridae > Aldrovandia > Aldrovandia affinis. Next base: position 3,990,567 of record JAINUG010000027.1, on the reverse strand, counting down.
CGTCTTTGCCTTGTCAGCACTATTATGAATGCTGGAATCACCGACTGAGAAATGGGAAATAGACAATGACTGCAAATGACTTGTTTCTGTCTAGTTTGCACTGATTCATTATTACGACCAGATAAATTCTATAAATCCAATTTCCGAGAAGCGTTAATGGGTTAATGTACACTAATGGCCTATATATCTCACCGTTTTTAATATGCTAAACAAGCAGCTACGGCTGATATTTATGCTCAGTGCTATGTCATTTACAACTGTATTGTTGACAGAAGTATTTGACAGGATTTACAGATGAAATTGCATATGATATACAGAATACAATGCAATGTATAATTCCATAAATTAAAAATAAATGCAGCTGCAATTAATGTTTGATCTAGTTTGCAGGAATTATAGTTTTGCAGAAAATTCCGGACTTATCACAAACATGGAAGCCGATAGTGGACATTAATTTTTCGATCACTGGTATAAAGATTGACCAGTCACAAACCGTTAACTGTCGACTTGACATCTACCAAATGTCCCCGAAAGGACGTTTAGATATTTAAAAAGGTAGGCTATACGCATGCACGCACCTTTAAAAAAATAATTGTAATTACATTCCATCGAATAAACTCCAACTCGAGTTGTTCCCAGATGCTTTGAAACGATGACGGTGGTTATAGGACCAACTATATACTGAATGTCATTAGCTGGGGGATTCTCGACTGTATCGTTACCCACCGACGTCCGCAGTTCCCATTCACAATATTTCCCACCCCTCCAGTATCCCTGCATTCCCGCAGTAGGCAGGAGCTGCCGTGACGGTCGCCATGTTGCTCTCGGATTTTGCCTGCAGTAGCGAGCTGTAGCTGAGACGGCAGGAGACTGGAGCGGCAGGGGAAAAACTCCAGAGTTCCTGAACGAAATGAGCAAGAAGAACAGCGATTCTTTTCGCCGAAACGTAGCACAATCCGACACGGCCATCGGAGCGTAGGCGACGGGCTACAAACATGAAGAAAGCCTTTGCGAAGCATCTCTTTTTAACCTGAGAGCAAAGGGATGGACAGAGAATAAAAGAGAATGGAATTTAGAAAAAAACTAGCTAAGGCTTTTTCCTCTCAATCGCAGACCTAACACAGAGGAGGGGCATTGGAGCATTGTAGCATTGCAGATTTACCATTGATGCCGTTTTTTGGTTTATGCATTGTAGATGATCGATTATCGACAAGTCGAGAGGATCATTTTAACTGTTCTTTGTCACTGGAACGAATTTCCTGTGGATTTCTGGAAGAGGCTCATTTAAATACGAAAGGAAATTTTGTTGCCAGCGCACTAGCTGGCTAGCTAACTAGCTAGCGGGTTACGTCAAAACAGCCGGTGAGGGCAGGGTCTGCAATTGTGGATTTCTCATTTATCGTCCTCGGCGGAATACATTAGTTAACGTTGAATAAAATGAGGAAATATTATATGCCTCGCCTTCTTTCAATGTACATTATATTTATATGAGAATCATCATGATTCGTCTAGTCAGCTACTAGCTAGCCGGGTAGCCAGCGATAGTCTAAGTTTTAAAAAGGCGAAATATTAAAAGTGTGCCTCTGTCCTGCTCCTGCATATCGATTTGAATCCATCATCTTCAACATTATATTTGGAAAATCACACCTGATAACATTTTGAACCATGTCGGGAGAAGTTCGTTTGAAGAAACTGGAAAAACTGATTTTGGACGGGCCAGCTCAGTCAAACGGCCAGTGCTTTAGTGTGGAAACGTTGTTGGATATCCTAATATGCCTTTATGATGAATTGAACAACTCGCCGCTCAGAAGAGAGAAAAATGTGTTGGAGTTTCTGGACTGGGGTAAGATCTTTTTTTGTTAACAATACGTTTTCCTGTGCGTGAAACACTAGCTTGCCAACATTACTGCAATGTCCCTCCCTACGACACCTTCCTCCATAGCTACTTGGTATTCATCTTTTTTTGGACGCATCTGTTCTTACAGTCCAGATAACTGGCTCTGTTCAAACGAATATGTGTTGTTGGCGACTAGGGACACTCGAAGGTAGAGAAAATAGCTAGTTAGCTAACACGCTATTCAACTAAGAACACATTTAGTAAGTGTAGCTAACGTTAGCTACAATTGTAAAAGGCCTCTGCCCATGAACTATTTGGGCCGGGTCTTGACTATTTAGGAGTGTTTAACTTCTACGTTTTTACTGCTCGGATAACCTGTGAGAAATGAACACCAATGTTGACTTTTGACCTTAGGTTGTCAGTTGCGTCAAATTGTTCATGCGTGCCGTAGTCATTACAACGTTAGCATATTTCCAGTTTAGAAAGATACACTGACACCAAGAAAATTGTTTTAGCGGCCTTGGTTTGCGTCGACGCATTGCTATTTCACCAGGTTCTCTACGGTGCTGTTATTTTTCCTGTGTGGAAAGACCATTTTTTTGTGAAGCCGGTAGCCGACCGCCAAGTGTGACATCATGTTGATATCTGTAGTGCTGACACACCGTGCCTGCAGGTGGAGAGGGACAGAAGGACGCCAATGATTTATTTTATTGTGATGACAAATGGCCCCTAAGTTGACATTGGTGCAATGGATAAATAAATGTCCAGAGCTGAACTGGGCATGTCTGGTATGAGGGTATTTATTTATTTAGTCGGAGGTGGAGGTGTATCCACCGATTTAAGGCTTCACCTTCGATTGTTCGTACCTCTAGTGATTTTTAAGACAAAATGGTGCATTTTGAGGCCGTCGGTACATAAGTCAAAACCATTGGGCCCGAATTCAATAACTAGCGTACAGTATTTTACCAAAGTCTAACGCGGATTTAAACAGTCTGAATCCCAAACATATTACAACAGGGAACCTGTAAGCGTTATAGATAGCAATGCATGTATAACAAGCCAAGTAAAATCTAATGGAATAAAAAATAAACAAAAAAGACCTTCATGTATTTAACTGATAAAATGTATCAGTTTACTCATTCATTTTCAATTAATTAATGAATAGATTATGCTCATCAATTGTCTACTCACCTGGGCTCATTCATAAAGCGCCTCAGAGTAGGAGTGCGGATCTAGGATCAGTTTAGCCTTTTAGGTTCAAAATGGATCAGGCTGGGATATGGGCAGGGGAAACCTGATCCGAGATCAGCACTTCTATCAAGACGTCATATGAATACAGGGTCTGATTAGCTTACTATAATATCTGCAGCTGTGTAGTTTTATCTGGATTGAAAAGGTTGTCATTATTATTTATTATAAGTTTCCCCACCTCTTGCAAATTAAAGAAATGGGGAAGATACAGCACCATTCATTTCATTTGTAAGAGGTGGGGAGATTAGTGACATGCTCGTTTTTTTTGCTAGCTCAGCACCCCACTCAAAGCTTCTTTGTGCAGCGCACCTGATCTCTTTAAAATATTTTCTCTTATTTGCATTTCACCCATATTTCAATACAGGGCTCTCATGAATGGAGATTTCAGATTCATGTGCTGCCAACTGGTTCTCACTAAATTCTGATGTACAGCCCATTGAGGAAAATGCTGATATCTAACAACATTGTCATTCCAGGAAGGTTTTGATACCTCAGTAATAAATGGTTTTGTTTAACCAAATTTACCAGCCTATTATTAGGCTATTGCTTATCATTCATCCAATACTGGACCAGTCTCTAGCATACTAGAACTAGGTCAAGCATTAACAATACACAGAAATTTTAATCGGACCTGTTTTTAGTGTTTGGCCACATTTGAACAAATATGTGCACACATTCAAACCTTAACAAACTGCACCTCTTAAATGATAAAGGATGAGAGTCAGCTGGCACCTCAACCTTCATTAGATTACGGCCACATCTGTGTTGAGCACAGTCATTGTTGTGGTTTCAGCATTGTATCCCTCTTTTACACTCATACATAAAAGTTAATATATATATGGGAAATATTTGCTAATTTCTTATTCATTTTGTGTTAAATTTGAGGCAATCTATCAGTTGTAATCAAACTTTGTTCTCATGGATTCAGACTTAATGCTTTACTGTGCAATGGTGTAATTTGTGACATGTTTAGTTGTCTTTTCATGTCATGATATGAGCAGTAAAATACTTTGCTTTCTTCAGCGGTGGATATCAAAATAGTTGTGAAGCTTGTCATCAATGGAGAACCTTCAAACACGCCACATCATCTTTAACTATACTGTTTTTGGATTCATGAAAAATGGGCCTCATGTGGGCCTTTCCCTTTTGAAGTAGTGGAGTAAGCTGTGATGAATATGCACAAACAAACTTAGCTTAAAATCTAAAATCAAACATTCATGCTATGAGACTTAGGCCTAGTGTTTTGGGGGGGAAAAGGATTCCTCTCTTAGCTTTTGAACTGCTAATAAATATTGCAATATAAAATAGTGCAATATTTTGTTGGGAAGGACTCCAGCAAAATCTCACATTCCATTCTTTATTTCCTTTCACCCAGCTACTGAATTCTCTTTTTGGAAGCAATTATTTCAACTCAAAATGTTTCACATTGCTTATTTTCTTTGAACAATCCTGCATTTTAAAAAGAATGTATCATTTTGAACTGTACACCATTGCTGATTAACCTGGATCTGGGCATTAACACAGTCAGCAATAATGCAACTGTAGTCTTGGTTGCAACTGGTAGGCCTACATTTCTGCTGTTGTCCAGTGACGTGTTTCAGCCTTGTCTCTGGGGTGGTCAGGCTGGAGATTTTAAACTGCAATATTAACCACCCTCTTATAGTCCAGTCCACATATTAAACCACCATCTTATAGTCCAGTCCACATATTAAGTATGCTTTTATTCTTACCAGTTATGCAGGGTTCTTCTTCAATTAAGTCATCTCTGTCTATTTGAAATGTAAACCTGAATGGCCTGCAGCCTTCACACTGACAGGAGTAGCTTGCCACTCCTGTGTTTCTCTGTGCCTTACCGCATTGGAGAAATATGCAGGCTTGAGTTTGTTCCTTGGTTGGAGAGCTGGAATTTTAGATTTATGGTTCTTAACCCTGGTTGTGGGTGACTTGTATCTGTACCACTGGTTGTGTTTATCCGGTTAAGTCACTTCATGGATTCAAACAGCTAAATTATTGATTAATTAGTTTGAAGTAATTAGCTCCTCCTAGTAAAGTTCATATTACTTTTATAGCATTTTGCCCACTGCCCACCATGTTTATCATCTAAAAATTGTAGCCACCAGCACTAGAAAATATTGTCATGATTCCATGCAGAAAAATCATTTAGATTAGGTTATCAGGTATTCCGTCAGTACTATTAATATTCTCGATGTATAGTGTCTATAAAATCTATTTTAGCTTAAATGTTCTGTGTAATAAAACAACCCGTTAAACACTGGTTTAAAGCTAAGGTTGTGGTCGAAAGATAAAACTTACCAGATGCTAAGAAAGCTAACTGATATTTTTAGCTGCTACCCAGTTTGCCAGCGTGAAATAGTCCCACAGACACCATCAGTATTTCTTGTGTTATCATGCAGGTGGTGAAAAGTAGGCCTAGGCTATATAATGTAGCTAAAGCCTCAGTACCTAAGGCAAAAAGGAAATGCACATGCAGAAAATGAATGATTTAATTTTTGTGACGTGACACCAAAATGAAGCAAAATAGGATAAAGAAACAGGCCTTGTTTTGTTGGCAAGTGGACTGTGTTCCTATTTTTAGCACGGGGAGGTGTGAAAACCACCTAAGTGGTTTACCAGAAATCACAATTTGGCCGCAGCGGGACTGCAAGTTGCAAACACGGGCTCACAGTTTACTTTTCCAGTCTGGAGTTTGGCCGGAGACGCTGTGATCACTGTTGGTGCGCTCACCCACATTTGTCCATGGGGCTTGCATGGTTATCGCAGCATAAAATGTTTGTGTGAGTAAGAACAATTTGGGCAGTGTGGTAAGGCCCTGGTATCCTTATATAGCAGTGCTAGGCCAGCAGAGCTCTAGGATAGGGCCCACACGACAGTCAGGAGACTCCTATGCATGGGACTGGGGCCAGATGAGGGGGTTGTGGCTGGTGGAGGTGGGCTAAGAGAGGCAGGGGTGACGGGGTGAAGGTTGGGCACCCCCGGCCTCAGGACATCCCTGCCAGCAAGTCAGCGGACGGGCCATTTCCTATGAGACAGTGCTGTCATGGCAGCTGCAGGAAATGCAGGCGTTTGGGTACATGATGTCATTGCAGGATAAAGCTGTGGGTAGTGTGTTAGTCATTTGTTTGTGTGAGACAAAAATAAAAAATATCCGAAGCCATTAGTTGTGTCTATGTACAGGCATCCAGCACTTCTTGAATGAACCTGCTGCCTTTCCATCTATATTTCCCCCCATACTCGTAGTATGATCATAATGAGATCTTAGAGTTATTATATTATTAATTTATTTTTCAGTTTTTCTCCCAATTTGGTAGCCAATTACTCGCTGTGCTTAGTTCAATCCCCCTTCCCTCATAGTTCAAACCCCGGTCGCCGTGGCCAGCGTCGGACGTTGAAACCACTAGACCACGCGGGAGGCCCATGAGATCTTAGAGTTCATGTGAAAATGAGCTCTTGTGGGTTTATTATATGGAAGAGTGTGTTTTTCAAATAATTATAGGTTCAAATATTTTACTGATGCTGTGGGAGAGTCATTGGCTCCCACCCCCTTTTCCCCCCAAGTACTGTATGAACCTACACTTTTCATTGTGCAAATATTGAGTCACGGCAGTGATCTGTTTTCACGCATATTTCTGCGAAGCGAAATATGTTAAACGCTCCTTGTATTATTCAGGTTTATGATTCCCTCCTTGTATTTTTGATTAGAACAAAGCTGATTTGTTTTCTTTGGATTCTGATCTCGGCTATTGATTCTTGTGTTCTCATGGTGAAATAATCTGTTATTCTTAGCCTATAATTAGCTAATTAATCCCTTGTCCGTTTCATTGCTAGTGCTTCTAATTTATTAGCTGGCCAGATGCTCAGTGTTGTGGTGGGAAGTGGACATTTCTCTCTCGGTCACTGTCATCTTCAATGAGCCTTTCCAGAAATGAAGGAGAGGTGACATTTTGAGCATTGGTACCCGTGATGTCATAATGGAGGACAGGAAGTTAAGTTGCCTAGCAGTGGCTGGCAGGGGAAGAGCGAAAGGCCGGAGCAATGACAGGAAGTCTCTTTGTCTGTCACATCTGCCGTATACCCATCACCACCCCCGGTTCACAGGCTAACAGCTCTCACCCTCATACCCATAAAGGCATAAATAACACAATGTGTACTTCTAAAGGAAGATATTATTATTTTGTATCCTATTACTATGTTAAATGAACAGGCCTGTGGAAATGTAGGCCTATTTCTTCTTTGTACCTTTTATTGATATGCTCTTTGAAGGCAACGTGTCCTGCTTGATAGGATTAATTTCAAAACTCCTTCAAAACATGTTTCTAAAATAAATGTGGCCTGTAAAACGTTAACTGTTGTGCACCTCCTTTGCACTTTTGGATGACATTTTGAGTTTCCATTCATTTCCTGTGTCCTTTTCACATGTCTGGTGTTGGCCTTGGCAAGTATGCCTAGCCAATTATGCTGTATAATTGAATGACATTTATTTTAATCCATTTAATGACTATAGTTGTAAAATAACTTTTTAATGAATAGATCTGTTCGATGGCAGTGTACAACAAAAATAGAATGTTCATGTAGATAGATCATAGTTGGCGTTTGTTGTTGTTGTACACTGATAGGTGGCATTGTTAAATTCAATCACTGGGAAATTAAAGCACAGTGCGCTGGAATTTGGTGTTTATCTGTTCGTCTGAAGACCATTTGGCTGCATTTGTGCTTCTGTGAGGGAACAGTGGCATTTGTGTATGCGGTTCCCATGGTAACACTAGCCCACTGACTGAGGGATTGGTGTCCTTCCATTCCATCCCAGAGCAGTGCTGAGGGCTTATGGGAAATCTCCGGGGCTGCCCTGCCTGCTCAGAGCCAGCTGACCCCTACCATGGCATGGCCGGAGCAAGTAGAGGGAGATGATAGAGAGAGGCAAGATGCTGTTGCCCTGCACCTGAAGTTGACACATCATTTATTTTCTCTGTACTAAGTGAAATGTGAGTGCTGAATCCACATTCTTAAACCATTAGTCTGCTTTTCTCATATGAATCAGTTTTGGAAGCACCCTTTTATGTGATGGCCGGCTCAGTGCACGACTTGTTTCTCTTGGTGACCCCATTACGTGCAGAAAGCTGTACAAACGACTGTGACATCTTGACATGCTAATGTACCACGTGGGAATGGGTTTTGCTGGCATTGCTTTGCATTGTATCGGTCTCTTTGCACCTCGCCTAGTCCGTATGTACCTAAGTGGGTGTGCTTTAAGAGAATTGCATGGCTCTGAAGCCGCTGGTTTGCCAGTGAAAGGCATGCTAATAATGCAATCTGCGATGGTGTAAGCGTTTGGCTCCAACAATTATGAGTGACCTAATGACAAAGGATTGTAGAGCTACAGGTGCATAGGCGGAACAAATGTGTTTTTTAATATCTCTGGTTTTTATTGAAGATATATTAACTTTGTTGAAGTGCATGCGCAGATTTAGTATTTGAGGAATAGAGGCCATACTTTTTACTTTTGTGAAATATTTTGAATTGACCTATACATTTTCTGAGGTGCATTTAGATTATGCAGTGTTTTTTAATCATCTTTTGATAGTGATCTAGACTTCATTTATTCTTCTATTCCCAATGGATATGTTTTCTGGCAACGTTCAATAAACTCCTGTGCAATGGGTTCTCCGAATAAACAAGCTTGTGTACGTAAGAAATTACGGTGGAGAAATGATCAAAAAGAGCGCGATCGTATAAAGTCCACATGACCAATCCCGAGTCAGTCATGCAATACCTCACCTCAATTCAATAGAAGAACCAGAGGCCCTTGGAATATTCAAGACCAGACTTGCTGGCTAGTCTTTTGACTTGAGGAAAAATTGTCCTAAGATGAGCTGCATGGCTTGTTCGCCTCATAAATTTTTCTTGTTCTCAGGTACCATGTTGTGATTGCTTACCATGGGCTCTTGAATGCACATTCCCATCACTGGCATAAAATATGTTTACAAGGTTTTTTTTTTACATGCAATCAGTTGAACAATGTGGTATGGACACGCCTGTATGGAGAGATACGCTTGACAATGCCATGAGAATTGGTTATTTACATTTTTTTCCCCTCCATGTCATTGTCTTAAAAAGTGTTGTTATGCCAATCCATAATTTATATTTTGATTATGATCATAAAACTGTGGGGAATTTAACCCCCCCAAAAAAAAAAAAAAATCCTGTTACATTTAATCGAAAAGAGAATCACATTGAACTGTCTTAGGGATGCGTACAATAATTAATAGCCTATCATTTGTTTTGTCATCCCTTCTCACTGTTTACAGTCAGCTCACTTCCTCAGGGCAGACTCGTGTATCAACTCATTTCAGTTAGCAAATGAGAGCCATGGTTGTTTTACTCATAGAAAATAAGTTCCACACAGTCTGTGTATCTCAGGAGATTTCGGCTGATGCACCAACCATGCACCTGTATCCAGCCACTGAACGTGAGCTCTGGGGTTTATCATCTGAATCGCGATTGGTTGGTTGTACATGGAAGCTATTGCTATCATGGTTAGATTGGTGAGGCTTCTCGCGGCCACTGTTGGGCTGATGGACCGACGTACATCTTACCATTCCAGTTCCACAGAAAATCACGGAAAAATTGCATACGCATGTGAAAACTGGGGGCACATGCCATTTCTGGGTGATTTGAATGAAAATATAATTGCTAATTGTTTATACTTCATGATGGCAGCAAGTCGCTATCGTTTTGGTGTCTTGGAAGAGGTTTTTGAAGACATGAAGATGCCGGCTTGTTTTTAGAAGGTGATTCGTATGCCTTGAGTGTCGACTCGGATGACGCATATGACAATGCCCATGTTGATGTTACCGTGGATCAGTTGCATGGTCCAGGGGTACAAAGGTGTAACATAAGGAAAAAATGACAACTTCACAAAGTCACTAATTAATCATCAGAACATTAATCATTTTGGTCAATTTGAGAGTTCGAGCATTTTATATTCACCACACTAACTTGATGTGTAAACTGATACCACTACAACAATCCACAGCTATCGATGATCAAATTGATAAAATTTCGGGAGTTATTTACCAAGAAATCAAGAACATTTGGTACCAAAATAACACTTAGGGTATGAGAATGACAGTTCAAGCATTGCTATAGTTAACCTCATATTTTACGCGGTCCTAAGAAAGCTTTTTCCAAAACAACAATGCAGGATCTCCATGCAAATTTTGAGTGCATAAATGTGTTCGGGGTTGAGGATTTAATGTAATTTTGGAGTCGCTATTCAAGAGAGAGTTGGAAATTTGCGAAGAGTAAGTAAATCTTATGAGAAGTCTCGTGTATTTTTTTCGGAGAGAAATTTGGTTTATATACACTACCGTTCAAAAGTTTGGGGTCACCTTCCATCTGGACTATGGCTAATCGGGCACTCCTTCATTCTTCAGCAAGATAACGACCCGAAACACACCTTGAAGTTGTGCAAGAACTATCTGGTGAAGGAGGAACAACAACTCAAACTAAAGACCTGGCCTGCCCAGTGTCCAGACCTCAATCTCATAGAACTTGTATGGGACAAACTGGAAAGGAAGAGTCAAAGCAAAGCAACCCACAAGTTTCTCTGGGAATTGCTGCAGGATAGCTGGGAAAACATGTCGGGTGATTTCCTGCTAAAACTTATTAACGAATGGCCACTGTTTGTGAGGCTATTCTCATGCCAAAGGGTGACTATTTTGAGGAATCCAAGATTCAATTTTCAATATAATTTTCTTGAACATTTCTTTGATGTTCATTTTGTTCATTGTTACATGTGTTTTTTGTCATTTTAAAGTATTTACAGAATTGTATACGGTGTAAAGCATTGTCAATTATGAGATCAAAATAGTTTCCAGCAGGTGATCCCAAACCTTTGAACGGTAGTGTAAATTTAAAATGTATCGATTTCTGTTTCATGTGAGTGTATTAATAAACAGCGTTACATAATGTGTCTTTGTATTTTGCTTGAAATCTTTCTTTCTCGACATTCATATTCTCTAATTGTGAGCTGTATTCTTAGTACAACAGCTATAGTATGGAATTCAGTCAAAATTTGAAGATATTTGATGCATTCTTTGAAACAGCGAGTAAAAGTCTTGTTGCTGAGTCGATTGCATGTTAAGCGTTACAAAGGAATTTGGCGGAAACTAACAAAAACTAAAATTGCCAAAAAAAATACACGTTCACTTTATTCTTATGATACTTGGCATAATAGTAGATTAGCTACATAGTAACTTATGTGGAAAGTATCAATTTGATTGAATTTTTTTTGCCAATTTATACACTGGATACATCTTGTACCCCTGGATCATGCAACTGATCATGGTGATCTGCTTGGATCCACCTGGATTAACATTCTGGCTAACGGGGCTCTGTTTGAATGTTTTGGATAGGTTTTGGAACACTTGGATACACAATTATCGGATGCAGAAACCACAAAAAAAAATGGAATAAATGTTTTCTCTCATATCTGTACAAGAGGTGTCATTTTATAGTAAAAACCCATACATTATGTCATGTTACTGGCATAAAACATTTAGCCCAACCACTTTGGAGAGGCATTGGGACACCCAAGTACACCTGGGTTCTGTTTTTAGAAACAACACTGGAGAATCTGATTGCTTTTAGATATTTGCATCCATTTTTTGGGGGGAAGTGTACAACCCCTATTTATCTGGAATCTGCTATGGCTTTAGAGGGAAAAATATCATATTAGTAGGGTGTAAATTGTCTCATGACTGGTGACACAGCTGTAGGCCTAGCCTAGATGCTGAGACTTTATTACTCATGATACAACTGTCTGCCTCACATCAAGCCCTCAACCATGTCTGTGCAATGTGTACTTTTGGAGATACTAGGCTTGATGTCACAGTAGTGAAAAACAGGCGGAAATGGCCATTTTAAGGCCTTGACACGATGCAGTTAATTTCTAGCAGTTCATGTCGTACATGAGAGTAATTGTAATGAAACTAAATGTAGTTCGTATTACACTGCCATACAAATGTGATTATTAAGGAACAGTTCTGCTCAACATCTCTTTACATGTTGACTTTTGCTTAGCACTAATATCTTGCTAACATAGTCTTTCATAAAATCCACAAATCTTTATCTCTAGCATATTATGAATAAAATAGGCTACACTGTTTATTTATCTTAACCAACACAATAAAGGGGGAGGTGGTGCACATTGATTTTAATTTAGCAACACAACACAGGAAGCTATAATCATGCTTGGTTATGTTTTCCTTGCATGGTCTGTCTGTGCTTGGTGCTCCAGCCACCTCGACACACATTCAATGAATCTTGCGTGAAAATGCATATGCGAAGTTATGCACATGACTTTACATTTTCCATTTGGCTGATAGCTTGGCCCCAGGTGAAGTGAAGAAGTGACCTGTCAATCATGAGAGATCGTATCTGTGCTCAGGTGAGAAGGCTGTGTAAAGGCTACACCCAGGAGAACTTGTGATTAAAAGTGAATTAACTGTGGTTTAATTATAGGTATCTGTCAAATTTACCATTCTTTTTTTCAAGTTTTGAACAGTTGCTGTGTTATCTTACTGAAATTAATTGGACTGTGACCAGTTGGGTGAAAAGTGGTTTAAAAATACAAGAAGACATGCCAAACAAATTGGAAAATATTTTTACTATTTGAATCGGCCATTTTGTAAAACAGAATTTTCCCCTTTTAAAAATGTAAGAGTAGTGGCCTTATATCATTTGCTTGACATTTTGGTATGTGGTAAAAAACACATTCCAAGTGGGTGCCAGTTACTCCGGCAAGAACAGAGTTTCTTGGTCCTTAACTCTGCAAAAGTTGAAAAAGCTGATGTCTTTCCCTGTGGAAGTATCTTTAAAACTTGTATATGCCTCCATTGAAGTGCACAGTTGAAGTAATTTCTGCCCTCGCTTTGCTCCGTTTAAAATGGAGTCGGAATCTTTGGAATCTTTGCTCATTTTGTAATTTCAATACTGGTTCTCTGTCCATGTTTTCAGTCGTCTCCGATGAAAATCCACTTGAGATTCGGAATACACAGGATCTCCTCTTTCTCAACCATCTTTTTCGCTTTTCTTTACCACAAAATCAGCTGCTCAGAATTATTTTTTTGTGTTCTTGGAATGATCCTGCAAAGTCGATGTTTGAAATCCTTTCCTCTTCTTTGTCCACAGTTTTGTTTACAGAATCTTTCTTCTTCAGCGTGGTCATTTCTGTGCCCCAGTCCCCCGCCTCAAACAGCGACAGCTGATCCATTTTTCTTCTGTATTTTGTTTGGCTGTGTGCTAGTGACATTTCTAATTGTCTCTTTTGTTTTGGAGTTTTCCCCAATGGGATATTTGTGCCAGGAGAATAGAAATCTGGCTCTTGGTGACTATGGCTCATAGGAACGTCCAGCTGGATCCTCAACATCACAGGCATTAACTGCAAGCAGCATTGCAGTGCTAGCTAGCCTGCAGACGGGTTTGATGCAGGTTTAGAGGGGTTTGACAGCACATGGCAACATACATCAAAAGCAGTGGACTACACAGACCGCTTTGAACTTCGCCAATCCAAAACACTTTTTGATGGTCATAAACCACCTATTTAATAAATCTTCTAGCTCACTTCATCAAATAATGTTCAAACATAGTCTCCTACAAGAGCTGCCACAGGCTACAGATGCTTTTAACAAACACAGTATTTCAAGTGGTTTCATCCAAGCCCAGGACACCAAATTAAGTTACAAGTGCTCTAAATCATTAAATGTGCGGCAAATGAATCAAGAACCTTGTAACCGTGACTAACCTTGAATACTTTAAACGAGGACCGTTAGACAGAATCTCTATGTTCACAAATGAAAAACTGTTGTGGATTCTGAAATTAAAACCAATATGTGAATTATAATTATAAGAACAATAAAATGTATTTATAGAGTGCTTTTCAGGCCAACAATCTGTGCTGCAGAACACGAGGTAAAAACCATACAAGATGAAGCATACACAGTGTAAACGATTGCAGATGATAATATACAGAGGGTGGACAAAATAATGGAAACACCAAACAATATATGAATGTTCATCAACTAATAAGGAGTTGGGTCACCCTTGTGTTCGGCACAGCTTCAGTCCCTTTTGGATTGCTGTTACACAAGCTTTAGTGGGACTTTGGACCATCCTTAAAGAAGTTCTAGTTCTTTGAGAGATGGGGGTGGTGGAAATGTACTCCACACACTATGCTCCAGAATGTCCCATAAAGGTTCAATGATGTTTAGATTTGGTCATTGGGGAAGCCATGGAAGGTGTTTGACTTTATCCTGGTGTTCATGAAACCACTCTTGAATCTGTTTAGCAGTGTGTAAGGGGGCGTTATCATCTTGGAATATAAGAACATCTTGAGGAAACAATGTTGGCACCTTCGGTTGCACCTGGGAGCCTGAAATGGATTTGTATTCCTTTGCTGTAATCCTACCATGCAGAGCAATAATCGGATCCAATGACTCCCATGAGACGCCTGCCCATACCATAACAGATCCCCCACCGCGTTTGACAGTTGGCAACAGGCAGCGTGGGTTGAAAGCTTCCTTTGGCTTTCTCCAAACATAAACCCATCCAGATGTAGGAAGAACAGTAAAAGACAATTCAGCTGACCATATTACTTTCTTCCACTGCTCAGAAGTCCGGGTTTCGTGCTCATTACACCAGGTTAGCCTATGTGTTGTTGTGCATTGGCCTTGGTTACAAGCGGTTTCTGAATGGCAGCCCTACCGTAAACATCAGCTTTGTGAAGCTCACAATGTATTTTTTGTTGCGATTGGTTCATGGAGATGTACATTCAGTTCTGTGGTCAGTTTTGAGGCCGTTGTTTTGTGGTTTTTAGCAGCAATCCTGTTCAGTGTCTCTCTATCCCTGTTGGTGAGCTTCGACTTGGGACCACTGTTCCTCTTTCTTGATGCAGTTTTTCATTGTTTTTCCACTATTTTGTATACCCCCTGTGCAAGGTTTAAAAGACAAAAAGGATGCACACATACACAAAGATAGTGTAAAATGGGGAACACTTCTTACCCCCTTTGTGGATCACGAAAACCACCATTTCAATTCAAGTTGCCTCCTGCATTTCCTTTTCCATCCAACTGTGGTTTTCCACATTCCACAGACTTTGAACACAGGAGAGTAATCTCTGCCATTTTAATTCTCTGTGAATATTTCAACACACACTCAGGCCTACATCCTAATTTGACCTTTTTTGTTTTCAAGCTCTAATTTATATATATTTATAAAAATAGCAGGAGAGGTGAACGGTTGATGGGCGCACCACTAAACAGCAGGAGCGCCTTGTTCGGGCCATTCTGACCTGTCGAGAAACGGCTCATTCTTTACAAGACACGAGATGTGAAACAAAAGAAATAAAAAATGAGAAATGGATTCCTGCGCGGAGACAGAACCTGGGCGGAATCCAGCGCCGCTCGCGAGCGTTTCTCTCCCGCCAGCGCGGCGGTAATTTGTTGGATCGCGGCGAGCGCCGGCAGTCAGCAGGCCCTTGTTTACGTCGCTCGTGCCCTCACGCGCCTGCCTCAGGCAGGTGTTCCCAATTTGGGGAAGGAGCGAGGAAAGGGACGATAAATCCCGTTTACTGCCAGGGACGGCTTACGGACGGCCGGCGGTCTGCTTTTCCTCAGCGCCTCAGCGGAAGGTAATCCGCACTTTGAGGACCAGGCCCGGGATGTGGAGCCTCCATTACTGGCCTGTTACTACCGGCTTACCGCTGGGTTGATTTATTTATTTGTTTGTTTGTTTGTTCATTGCCTTTCAGCAACCTCTGGTGGACCCAGGTGTTCAACCACTGGCGGGACTGAAACGTGCTCGACACAAACTATTACAGGAGGGCTTTTAAAAGGCCTTAAAACAAAAATAATTGTGCTTAAAAAGTGCTTTTGAGAAGGCAGCAGTAACCAAGAAAGGGACAGTTTAAAAAAACATTTTCTGTTTATTATTTGACTTTATAACAAGATGTCATGAAGTAAAATAATAAAAACAGACAAGTCCCAACAGTAGTGCTGTCATTTTGTTTGGTTGTTCATCACTGAAACCACCGTCACAGCTGTGTAATTCCAGGATGAGGTACAAAGGAAAGCAGACTGCAAAAAAAAAAAAAAAAAAAAAACGGGTTTCCTCTTAGCCGTGGGGGAAAAAGGGGCATTTGCCAGCTGACCATGTGTGCTCCTCCTCTGTCATTGTTATATGTGAGTCAGGCAGAGAACGAGATCTGGTCTCCGCGCCTGAGCGTCATATCTGCTCGAGTGCAGCAATGTGGAAAACGACAATGCTAATGATGAAAGCCATCAAAACCATGAGGCATTTTGGAAGTATTAAGACACTTACTTCAACGGTTGTGATTAGGACGTGATTAAGAGATTTGTCTCAGTGCCTTACCAACTGAAGAGATCCTGGACATCTCAGCCTCTTCGAACTTGAGCCTCACTCGCCAGCCCTGCGTCGAGCTCGAGGGCCTCTGCACGTCCAGCCCATCTGTAGGTGACGAGACGGTCGGCTCAGACGGCGCGCCACTGGTGTGATGTGGCGGTTAGTCATGTCCGGATGTAATCCGGAGCAGTCTTCCCAGATTCGACACGTAGCATCGGGTTTGGCCATTGGCAAAGGACCCTTAACCGAGGAGCCAATCAGAGAGCTGGAGGGTACAACTTGAGGATCCATTTGAGCGTCAGCGTGAAGTACACATCGTGAAAGGTGCAAGCAGCACTGTCACCATCCATTTTCCAAAAAGGAAGGGAAGCAGACAGGAGCTGTTCCGGAAATCAGTCCCAAGCAAATTAGCAGGGCTTATGCACAGGCGCTCAAATTGAGACACTAGCAGATGGCTAGTCTCCTTTGTTTAAAGTACCGGTAATACCGTTGTTTTGTAAATATTTTTATAAATCATATTTTAAATCTACCATTAGGCTCATTCTCCCTAAATGAGTACCAGCACCACTTTGCCTTCTTTGTTACCACAGCTACATCAGCTGTTTGCAGGGTGAAGTTTGTTGTTAATATTTTATTGACCTTGGATTGTGAATATGAGGGTGGAAAAAGATGCTTTGCAGTCTTCCAGAAAGTTTATTTCGCTTTCTCTGTGCAGCCTTGGTGAACTCAGGAAAGGGTGATCGGTCCAGTGATCACCCTGGCTGATCTGTACTCTAAGGAATGATAACTATTTCCCAAGAACTGCCAGCCAGCTCTGGCTCTGATGAGGCCGTAGGGTTGGTGTGTAGAGGCTGTCTCAATGAGGCTGGCCTGACACAGGTGACTGTAAACAAGGCCACCGATGGCACTAGGGGTCAGGCCTGGCTCCAGAGCCCCCCAACCCCAAAATCATTATAAGATGCACCATTATGTCTGCAAAAAGTGTGTAAATAGAACATTAACTGCTCATTATACTTTGGAAATAGCAATTATGGTTGAAACGAAAACAAGCCAACACTGGGGTCCCCCAGGGCCAAGTTTAGGAACCCCTGCTGCATGGAATAGCTGAAGGACATAGTAATGGCACCATAAAAATAGGGATAATGCAATGCGCTGTGTGCATTGTGAAAAGTGTGGCACTGACAGGGCTGGCAATACCACGTTTTTAGAGGACCATGAGGGCAAATTACAGATCGTGGCCACAGAATATTAATAAAAGTGATGACTTATAGTCTGAAATATACCAATAAAAGTCAATTTCTATGGTGTGACTGAGGGTTTGCTTGCACTACCAAGTTTTGCTTGCGCTACTAGGAAAAAAGGTTAGTCCGGAGCCCTGCAATGGAATTACAGAGATCTTACCATCAGCAAGAGCGTCTTCCTCGAACTGGCACGGTGTGACCCCAGGTTATGTAATGCTACAAAGGCTCAGGCATTAACCTGATCCAAATCACAGATTGTATAGACCAGGGGTCGGCAACCTGCGGCTCCGGAGCCGCATGCGGCTCTTTCAGCCTTATGTTGCGGCTCCGCGTGGCTTGGGAAAATAAATAATAAGTATCCAATTGAATCGGGCGCATTTTTTTTGGCGTAGCACCCCCAAAATCGAGGGCGCAATAATTATTTTCGCGTTGCACCCCCCCGTCGACAGAAAATGGTGCGGCTCCCAGTGTTTTCTTTTCCGTGGAAACCGGGTCCAAATGGCTCTTTGAGTGTTATGGGTTGCCGACCCCTGGTATAGACCAACCAGATGGTCATCTCCTGTGTAACTACTTCCTGACTACAGAAGGACAACTTATCCAACTACTACAACTTATCCAGTTGATAACAGGAGTTTCTGGCGCCATATTACAGTTTAGAAATATTCATGAAAAAGCATGCCCAAAGATGACATTACGACGATTTCAATAAAATAAATAAGATGCATCAAATTGAACTGTTTTGGAGACAGAAGTTTTTGATGGAGCTGAATATCTGGCAAATGAAACTGTGGCCAAATAAACTAGCCTATTATTTCCTCTTTTTTTTGGTAAAAAGCAATCAGTCAAGTCCCACTTTGGACACAAGCACTAAAAAGTGTAACAAATAACTGACAATCTTTCCACTCCCCTCGCCAGCAAAGTCTAGACCAATGACCTGGAGCCGTATTGTTTTTGGTTTTTTTGTGTATTTTTTTCTCTCTTTTTTTCGTCGTCTTTTTCTTCTTTTTTTAAAATTCTACCCAAGAAAGCATGAATTTATGCACGCTGTTTTGGCTTTGGGCTGAAACGGCCCTTCTGCCAACTGGCAGCGTACTTTTATTTTTATTTTTATTTTTTTTGCTTCTGCTAAAACCGCTCTGGATTTTCAGCAGCAGAGGGATAAACTGGATGCTTGAATGGGATGCTAATGCTAACCAGGCTATGGCATTTTGTCCTTGCTTTTCAGAGATTTTTCCAGCCATTAGGCTGACAGGTTTTTTTTTTGTACCCCGTGGGTTGAAAACCAAAAAAAGCCTGACTCTCTGCCATGCACTGTCTTTGGTTGGCTGGCTCGGTTGTAAAGTGTTTTTTAATACAAGTCTGCTGGTTTTATTTTGACAGCCTTTGTCAGTGGAGGCGTTTGAAACTCAAAGCCTTAACTGTGTTACAGGGATGTATATTTTTATTGTTTTTCCTTGGAAGAGGCTTTGGGTGAAGTGGATATCCACGAATATCCATTGCGTTAAGGAAGTGGAGGCCAAAGGGGGTCTTAAGATGGAGTGACTGTGTCAAACCTTAAAATGTGAAGTAGTCCCGGGACAGACTAATCGATTCATTCATGACACACACGCAAAAAAATACAAATGGAAAAATGTAACATTGTTTTTTTAATGGGCCTGGAGTTTGTGTTTTGAGATCAAGGTTCATTGAAATGAATGGACCTTTTAGAACGCAACACTTTTTCTTTTCACAGTACATAACTTGACAGTTGACAGAACTAGAAAATAACGAATAATCTTATTTACTTATAACATTTTTTTAAACAATCTCTACACTTTTTTTTTTTTTTCACCAGTTGTGATTCAAAGATTATTCAAATAAATATGTGCCTACTGATGTTCTTAGGAACAGGAAAAAAGGAGATTAAGTAAATTAACATTTCTTTCTGGCTGTTAAAGGATAAATATTCAATGAGAATATGAAAACTATAATAAGGTTTGGAAGGGGGTAGGCCTAATGTCTGTACGCAGTTGCTAGACTATGCAGGTGAACAGCAGCTGGCTTGCAAGCAAATTTAGTCCTTTTCTTTGTTGTTAGGAACACATTGTCGAGCTAATCTAATATTAATTAGCTGCTAGTTTGCGGACAAGCTATTAAGTTGTGCACTGCACTTCCAATAAAAAAAACTATGCTCTGTTACATGTGGTCGGTCATAGTTGAGCATTCACGCATTGTCCGTTATGTAATAATACGGTGACTGGGCTTTCTCCTCATTCATGCGTTCTGATATGTAATAATTTGACGCAGGGCTTTCTCCTGGTTCATCTCCTCTCCAAGAGCGAGAGCTTGGCTTGGTGGGCCCAGATGTAACAGTATGGTGACGTGCCAGAGAATTTGCCTTTGCTTCCAGCTTGGATTTCTCCTCTCTTTTTCTCCACCACACCCAGTTCAGAAAGGCACGCACGCATGCACACGCTCGTGCGCTTTTGTTTGTGCGTGTGGGTTCCCCCCTGCTTTTAGCGGCCATTTTGGGGGCCTGTCCTATTGGGCGCTCCTATTCTACCGAGCACGCTCAGCAAGGGGGCGGAACGGTGCGTCCTGCTCACAGCTGCCGACACAAACGTCATGCCGTGCTGCAGTCTCCTGCGCGGTCAAGTGAAAGCAGGAACGTCTCATCAGATATTTAATGCAAGCTTAAGCGTATGTATGCACATTTGTGTATGTGTCTGTGTGTGTGAGAGAGAGAAAGTTTGTGTGTGCGTGTGTGTATATATGCACGTGTGTGTGTGTGCGCGCTTGCGTGTGTGTATGTGCTCGTGCATGTATAAGTGTGTGTGTACATTTTGTGTGTGTGTGTGTGCTCATGCACGTGTATGTGTGTGTACATTGTGTGTGTACACGTGTTTGTGTGTGTGTGTGTGTGTGTGTGTGCGCATGCGTGTGTGTGTGTGTGTGTGTGTGTGTGTGTGTGTGTGTGTGCGTGCGTGTGCGTGCGTGTGTGCGTGTGTGTTTGGAGAATTGAGAGGAGTCCCGCCTGCCCTTTAACCCAGATGGTGGATTTGTGGATTCCTGGTGTTCAGGCCAGAGAGCAGGCCGCTGGTGTTGCTATGATACTCACAGGGTGACTCGTGCCCCGAGGCGGCTGCACGGGCCCTTGGCGCGGCGGGTCGGTATCGCTGTCCCAGCCATATGAGGGAGGCTCGGCCACAGATGGGGAGCTTTGCGCATGACTGGCCGGAACCCAGCGAAAAACCTGGTGCCCTGTTTCAGATGCACAGGGGTTTGGTGCCTCCGCTGCACACAACACAAAATGTGCCCTTTCCATTGTCATAGGTCCTGTCCTACCCCTCCCAAATAAATGTTGAGAGTGTTAAATTGTCCCCCTGCATGCGATAATTTGTCTGTTACTAAAGCATTATGCTTTGAACATTAGCTTTGAACATTTGGGGCAGCAACAGTGCACCCCTCCCCCGACCCCCATGTTGAAATGAAACCTACTCCCTTGGTGCCGCCGCCTTTGAAATGTTGTCCCCGACACTCATTCAGCTGACGGTCTAAATTAGTAAGACTATGCTTTATTGGACTTTTATCGGTACAAAGCGTTTCAGATGTGGTTTAGCATTACATCGACACTGAGTGAGCGG
This sequence comes from Aldrovandia affinis, assembly GCA_029706075.1. NCBI lineage: Eukaryota > Metazoa > Chordata > Actinopteri > Notacanthiformes > Halosauridae > Aldrovandia > Aldrovandia affinis. The sequence continues at coordinate 3,969,178 of JAINUG010000027.1, read as the reverse complement.
AACAGACTGTTCCTACCATCTAGGGGCTCAGAGTCTCTATGGTGCTTAAGGAACCGGTCTGGCCTTAGCCCGAGGCGATGGAAGCAGGCCGTGGCGCGGTCTGCCGGTCCAGGGTTTCTACGGCGCTGGAGGAATGCAAGCGCGCTCTTTTTCGCAGGGTGTTTATTATCCCTGGTGCGAGTTTGTGGACTATTACGGTCCAGTTGCCTGCCGCCCCGTGCGAAATTCCTCTCTCCGCGCTGTTTGTCCAGATGGCTCCGCGGGATGATTTGCGGTGAATTATTAAGTGGTTTCATCTGATAGACCTCGGGTTCCCACAGAAGGCGAAGTCGTCCTAATTATGTGACTGGCCTCGCAGCAATGTGGCTTGTGCGTCGCATTCCTAAATTGTCCGTGAAGGTTGGCCTGCAGCAGAAGTGCTCCAAGCAGTGCTGTCTGGATGGACGATCCTCAGTCGGAGATACGTAGACTGTTAATAATCAGCTTAACGATGTGGCTCCTGCTTTTTGTAGTGCATATATTTTGTAGTGCGATTTGGTGCATTGCTGGTAGGGGATTTTACTGAGCGTAGGCCCATTTTGCCATTCCTCTCTCGGTCGCCCCTCACGGCTGCTTTACGGGCATGTGACCTTACACAATGGAACAAAGAATTTAATATGAAGAATTTGACTCGAGTAACTGTTTTAGTCAAGTGTTTTTCATTAAATGTCGGCATGCCACTTTCACGGTGAATTTAATTACACGCCCGTTACCTTGGACGAGTGTATTTCATGGCTTTTGATACTTATCGTAAGCTAATAAAGGATGCCATTCCAAACGCCGTTTGAGGTTAGCTCCTCAAAGCTGATTGATAACACAGCGTTTTGGATTATCTTCTGCGCATCTGGATAATATGAAGTAGTTTTGAGTAAATGTAACTATGGGCATGTGTTTCGGGAATGCTGTGAAGCAGCGAGTGAGCTCAGTTTCAGTGGAGGTGAACCCTGGGAGTGGGCTGTGGGTTTGTGGGTTGTGGTTGTAGGGTGTTCCCATCGCCAAGGTGTGGGCTAGCGCCAGCTAAGGTCTACTGAAGGCACTGGCGCTCTGGGAGCTCTGTGTGTGTGGTTGTGGGTGTGTGTGTGAGCGTGTGTGTGTACTGCGCAGGGCGCATGCCTGCACATTGTTCTAGGCCAACTGTGTGGAGGAAAGTGCTGACTCAGGGCCCACCTCCTCATGGCCGGACTGTGGAATTTCGAGAAGCGCCGCTATGTGCCGGGGGGGTGTGTGCAGCAGCTGTTTTTTGGGGCACTTTTTATCCCCCCTCCTCCCTGTTCCTCTCAGTTTCTCTCTTTTCTCTCTTCCCCTGCCTCTGTTCTTCTCTCTCACACACACACACACACACACACTCTCTCTCCCCCCCTTGCCTTTGTTCTTCTCCCTCTCCTTTTTTCTGTCATTTTTTCCACTCCTTGGTTTCCTCTTTCACCGTTTGCTCAGCTTCGTCAGAGTAAATTCTAATCACGTCGGACTAAGATTATCCGGGATCCTCAATGGTTTGTTGTATTGTTTTTGGTCACGTGATCAGCAATTGTGCCATTCTCAGCAGTCTCTGACACCAGGATTAATCCTCCCAAAGTCACTCACAAGACGAACACTGAGTCTTTCTGCAGGTCATGTGACACGGATGATGTCAGAGAATGAACGGAATGTAGAGCTTGAACCAACGCGGAAGATTTTCGAGCAGGAAAACACCCGAAGTATGTTACGGGAAGCCACTCAGGTGTAACTATGTTGTAAATAATGATGTAAATGTAGATGTAAATAAACCATGTTAAGTAAAATGGCTGCTTTAATTAGAAGGGGGAAAAAAACATGGCTGCGGCCACATGTGATTGATCCGGTGTGGAAAAATGGTGTTGTATATCTGTGCTTCCTGTTCAGTGGAAATCTTGACCCCACAACATCACCCACTGGTAACCTCTTGTGCAGGGGCATTGTAGACAGGTGTTGTGTCAATCTGAAGGCTGCAGGTCCAGTGCATCCACATTCAATGCTAATGATTGTGGGTGGGGCTCATCAGTACAGGCTAGGGAGCAGGGCGCTTTGGTTTGAACTGATTTCCAGGGGTGAGTTTTTGTGGGCCCCACCCGAGGTGACGGCTCATTCAGGCTTGGGGGGAGGGGGTTAAGTGTCAACTGACAGCATCCACAGCGACCCAAGCCACTAAGGCAGGGGTGGGCAAGTATCTGTTTCTGACATCTATATTGGGGCCTTACGATTTCTGCGATATGGAGAACACGGATGGAATCACGGAATCCAGGTTTTAAAATGGCATTCGATAATCGCAGGAACTGTTCCAAAACGATACGTATTATCTTGATATTGTAACGGGGGAAACACTATATTTCATATCAACAATATTTCATATCATCTGCTCGAGAATGTGGTCTTAGCTTACAGATCTTGAAACGGGAAACTTCGAAGAGATTTGCAATCAGCCCCAGTGTGCCGAGGTTAAAAACCTAGAAAACGGAAATCAGGAATGAATAAAACGGAAACCTGAAAATATTAAAACCGTGGGCTAATCAATGAGTAAACCTGCATTGGTGTACACAGCTAATTAGCTTATTGAGCCTGGGTGATTGGGGGAGACAAAAACCTGCAGGCCCTCCAGGACCGGAATCTCCCTCCTCTGCTCTATGGGAACATTCTGTCCCGTGTGCGGTGGATAGCCCTGAGGAGCATTGTATCGCTGTCTCCACGTGAGAAAGTGTCATTCACTGCCGACTCCAGAACGTTATGTGCCACGTGTTCCGGAGCGCTCAAAGATTCCGGTTGGTTGCGCAGCACTTCAGCCTGAGCAGCGCACGAACACGTCAGCAAATTAAAAGATTAAGTAATGGCTACTTATTGAGCACATGTCCTCTACTTGAATCCATTGGAGTTTTTTTTGGGAGGGGCCGGGAGGTAAGTCTGATATTGCAATCCTGACGAAGCACTTTGTGCTGTGGCCACTGCTCCTCAACGTCACACCTGGGCTTGAACCAGTGCCTCAGCACGACTCCGAACCTTCTGTCACAATCCCACTGGCTGCGTTGTTCTGCCTCACAGCTGTTCCCCAGTGCTGCCCACCCCCTCTCCCCCAGGGCTTTAAGCTGTCAGATGATGTCCCGCCCTCAATCTGCATTTAGGCTTTTTTTTGTGTGTGTGTTTTCATTATACTGGAAAACCGGTGAACGTCCAAATGCATTTTTCTAAATTGAGGCTATTCGTAGATGGCAGTGGAGTGTGTTTTTTTCTTTTTTTTTTTTTTCTTCATTTTTCTTGCCCTGTTTTCATCGCTCCCTCAGGCTGAAAGGGTACAGACGTGAGAGGTTGTTCTGTACACCGTTCAGTAACATCTGCAGCGGGGCAGTGAATTTTGGGGGCCCTCTTTCAACAGCCGATCGTTTGATTCATTAATGTGTCGTTTGTCAAAAGGCCCATGGCCCTTTACCCCTCCCCTCCCACCCCCCACCTGGGGCCTGGGGTATCCCAACGTGAAGTGATACCGACAGGAATGCTGCCGGGCCGCTGTTAAGCCCCAGTAAATCTCCTCTTTAAACGGGCACACAGGCCAGTCAGTCACAGTCGTGTTAATGCACGCGCATTAGACTGCAGAAAAGAACAACTTAGCTGGCAACTTAAAAAAGGAAAAGAGGACAATGAAGCAGGGATTCGTTAAGCGGCTTCGCCCCCGCCCGTCGGACCAACCCGAGGCGGGCCAAACCGAGCCGTGTTGCGAATTCCACCCAGACATCCTCGCGCGGGTCCTCTCAGCACCGCGGAACCGGAGGCCACAGGCCGTCTCTGTCACCAGGGCGGTTTTCATTGGGGAATGAGATGCATTCATAGAGCTGTCCCCCGTCCTGTTCTGTTGTTAGGTGATTACATCACCACTCTTTGTCCAGTTGCTGGACAGGATGGCGTAAGCAGGCTTTCTACCACTGTCATTAAGACCACCACAGAAATCAGAGTCGGACAGAATTGAATTGCCCCTAACTAACTACTTTAGATTAGACCCCCCTACCCCGGTTCATAGAAATTGGAGGTGGGTGGTTGCTTGGTTGGTTGATTGGTTGATTGGTTGGTTGGTTGCTTGGTTGGTTGGATGGTTGGCTTTCAATGAAAATTGACATGGTTGGTTTTCTGTATAGTAGAGACATATGCATGTGTTTCTTTTGGCGGAATGAGGGCAGGCCAGGATTTGGGGTACCCTTGTCAGCGAGGCCCATGCGGTTCCTGTTGTGGTGATGACTCTTCCTCCCACCGGAGTCACAGGAAGATGCGGCCTGAGCTCACCGCGATGCTGCCCGGCGTGACACAACACCAGGAAATCCTGCGGTTGGGCCCGATTGTCATCTCGATTGTCCCTGCGACATCGCTCCTGTTGCTAAATATAGCTGCGCTAGCTCATGCGTGCTGCTTTTGCTGTGCAGGCACTTGAGGGATGGATCCGTGCCTGTCCAAGCCTTTCGCCTCTGGAGGGGCTAGTGTTTTCCTTTGCCTGATATGGTGTAACCACCACGTCTGATTTCTCTCATCCCCCAGGCATCTCCTCTCTCTGCTGTTCTGTCTTTTACTTATTACTGCCCCATCCCAGATGATTGATTTTAATGCCACCCCCTTTAAATCCATTATCCCCTCCCCCTCAATACCTCAGTGCTTAATGACTGAATGTTGCCGGCATGTTGATCACATCTGGAGGGGGTGGGGGGTGAGTGGGTTATAACCAGAGTGGCTCTGTGATGTTTAAGGTGCCTGGTACACATTTCCTGTTTTTATATAATATCAGCACTGTCCCATCCCGCTGATTGATTGATTGATTGATTGTATTTGATCATTAAAATACAACAATCACACATATCTCCTAAGACGCTTGGTATAAAGATTGCACTTAGAAATGATCACAGATAACACAACAATGTCATAAAACACATTTCTGATTATTTTTGTGATCAAACATTTCAGGTCTTCCCCCTTTTTGCTAGCAACATAGCTGAACCCAGTTTGCACGATACAGTGCTGTGGTGGGAGCCCTCCAGATCCTGGAAGGCATGCTTTGATGATTGCCTTCATATAGTCTCCCAATCCATGCTGCAGAAGAGTGCGTGCATGGCTCATTTGATTTACAGACCCATGTCCCTCCAGGCTGCAGACTGCAACATTACTGTACAGTGCTGCCTGCAGACAGAGCTCTCTAATGATCAGAGACTACTGTAACATGCTGTGGGTCAAAGGTTTGTAAATGGGGCAAATAGATTTGCACGACAGGAGATTACTGTGGTCATTTTTTTAGTATTTTTATCATAGCTTTTGCATAAATAGTGTTTGGCAGTGTTAAATGTGACTGTAAAACTACACCCCATAGGCTACTTTACTGGGTTTAAAGCACTTATTTTTTTGTCAATATGAAAATACCTGAAATGGATATTGGGTTGAAAGATTCATTTCTATACTTTAGGCAGTACATTGAATGGAAAAAAATAAACTAAGAGTTCCTGCTAAGAACATAAATGGTTAGCCTAGGCCAAATGTTTTATCATCCTTAAGCATTTCCAAAAAAGCAGACCTGAACAGTACGGATGAAAATGGCATTTTAAGCCTGCTTGCATCACATAATTCATAAAGCAAAATAGCATTACGTGCAAATTAGGTCACACATAAAGAACAATATTCTATAAGTGCATTTTCTGGAAATTGGAACAAATGCATGAGAAATGAATGTCAAAGAACAAAACAAACACACAGCGACATAATCCACTCATAATGATCCGTTGCAAATGTGATTGAATTAAAGGCTTTATTCCTTCAGAAATCCAGTGTTTATGGTGGGAACGTCTGTGTTTGTGCCTTAACATTGCTGGCACGGTGTGCAATAACAAGATTAGCGGTGGTTTTGATGGCTTGTCACACCTCAAACATGCCAAAGTCCGCTTATGAGTGCTGTCGACGCGTATCTCCGCGCTGCTCTGGGGAATGTTTTAATTAAGATGAAGGGTGGGCTCCGGTCAACAGAGAGGCTGGCGATGATAACTGTTTGGGGGAGGGGAAGAGGCGGAGACAGGGACATAAATTATTCGTGGAGGCCTGAAATGCACGGGAAACCGTCATTCTCCCATCCCCTTGTTTTTTGCCACCGCTAAGGAATCCATCTCGAAACGAACGGCACTGATGGCATTGACGGTGTTTCACCTTGACAGAGGCCTGGAGCGCAAAAGGAGCGGTTTGATGTCTGAGTTCTTCGGCAATATCAGTGGCTTGGGCCGGTGCCATGTGAGTTTTATATGATGAAGTGTTCGCCTGCCGTAGCCTGCCGTAGCCTGCCGTACACCCCCAGAGGCAGCTGTCGCTTTCAGCGCGGATTCACACTTCCACGATGGGACACACAAGCATACGCATCTGGAATCCGTTCCCAAGCACTGATCCTGAATCAGTCGCCTGCCTTTGCGCAAAACGGTTAGGGGTAGGATTAAGGTAAGCTGGAGCTTTTTTAGATTGAAGGTAGCAGATATGCGTTGTCTACAGCACTGCGAGGATTCACAGTTCACAGTCACAGACCTGATAATCCTTCCACAGACGAAGATTACACTCTCAATATAGAGCGCTTTCCTGTGTGTTACAACGCATACTCTGCGTTGACACATGTAACGTATGCAGGTACACTGTGCCAATAAGGCAAGGCAAACAAGTGAACCCATTGAAGAAATACCGTGTGTCATGTATGCTGTGATTGTGTGATGAAAGAAATATGAATAGAGCACGCTCGCTGATGAGCAAGGCACAGTGTCTCAATTCATCAAGGTAATCCGGTCCTAATCCAGTCTGTTCCTATACAATCAATCAACAATGTGTCACGGTTCATAATATAATATAATATAATGTATGCCACTTAGCAGACGCGACTTACAGTAGTGAATGCATACATTTATTTATTTATTTTTCAGTATATGTGGTCCCAGTGGGGATTGAACCCACAACCTAAGCGTTGCCAACGCCATGCTCTACCAACTGAGCCACACAGAACCACAGACAAAAGGACATAGGACCAAATTTAAAAAAGTAGAATATATAGTATGTTTTATTAACAACTTTTTTTATTAACAACTTTTTTTTATTGGCTATGTTTATCTTTTATTCCAAGTGAGAGCCCAATTATCAATATTTTGAAAAGGAAAATTCTGCTCCACGACTCCCTTGGGTTCAATAGCCGTTTGTTTAACCAAAACATACCAACTCGCTCCCAGTCCTCCGTCATATTGACATTTTTACATTTCCCGAGAACGGACAAAGGCTATTTTCGGCTACATTAACTTTGTGGCGCAAAGGCGTGACCTACGACCCTGCTTTGTGATGGGCCCACATTGGCCCTGAACTGCCTAAATTTCCGCTTGTTCTCAGTCCGCAGTGCGGAGGCGTCCACGTTTAGGCCTGATTGTCGGATGTCACGGCTCCCCCTCGTACAGTTAATCTGAGCTCCTGCCATCAGGGCGTGGATACAGGTCATATCAAATTTAAGTGCAGTAGAGCAAACTACTCCTTCATCCCCACAGCCATTAATCTCCCCAATTTGCACAAATATGTTAAAAATGTTGCTATGAGTATGACTTTTATTATTATTAATATCATATTATTATTTGTGTTGTTGACCACACTACTGGCACATATCCAGGGTTTATGACTATTTATGAGCACTCGCTTTCTCATGTTGTGTATGGATGTGGATACGGATGTTATGTTATGTATACTGTGTCCGTTTCAAACTGCCTGCGAAGCAAATTTCCCATCTGGGACAGCGACGGTATTGATTGATGATTGATGGTGTGATTCCAGCTGTCAGTAGCCCACGTTCTGAGAGAAAGGGACCGTCACAAGCGAGCGCGTTGCACCTCCGGGGCGACATGGCCGCGCTCTGCTTCTCTCAGACCCGTCTCCGGCGAGCCGGTGAGCCAAGCAGAACTCACATGACGGCTAAGTGGATTAAGCCCTCCCTCGTTCTCCCCCTTCCCAAACAAGGACCTGCAGACGTCCCACCGGTGCGGCCTGCCAGTGGAAAAGCGAGGTGCCATTGAGAGAGAGCTCTAATTTTGGAGCTGCCTCCAGTACCGAAGGATAAACTAATAAATTGATATTTTCCACAGAGTCCCGCACATGGCTGCCTCATGACTCGCGTTGACTTCGTTAAGCGGGATTCTTGCAGCGAGGACAGAGGGCGTAGGGGGGGGGGGCAGGGCGAGAGACCTTTTCACAGGCCGCTCGACAACATCCCGACACGCACTCTCACTCTCTCGGCCTAAAACCATCCGGAGCGTTCTCTCTCTCTTTACTTAAAAATAAATAATTGTCCGTGCTAAAAATAATGCGCCCTCTTGATTCCTGAGTGAGTATTCACCAGGAATTAAAAAACACAGGGGCCTGTACACACTGTTTATCTCTGTGGCTGTCTGCTCTCTCTGCCCACCCTCAGAAACATCTGGCGCTAATGAATGGAGGCCTCTCTGACCAGCTGTGGCGTAGCGCGTCCGCTTGGTCTTGTTTATCAGAGGCCAGCGGGGACAGAAACACAGCGATTGTCATCGTTTACTCACTTAGACCGCACATCGATCTAGGGAATGTTGCATCCGATCTCGCTTGCATCGCATTGGCCGCATCTGTGCAGCTTGGTCCATAGGCCGTGATTCTCTGGTCGCGAGTCTAATGCGTTAAACAGAGAGCAATAACCGCGGTACCAGGAAAATAATCCAGATTTCTGTTGTTTCTCCTGGCAGCAGTGTCGCAAATCAAAAATGTGAAATATTCCCCATAGTCTGTTATCAAATCCAGATCATGCCAGTGGCATGTGTGGGGCAGCGGCCCCATGGGACAATGCATGAAACGCAGTAGAGTTGCCCAGGGTGGGAGGAATTTAGTCGCCACGGCTGTCCCCGTCTCATCGCTCGCTGGTGACCCCCATCGGGCTCCCAAGGTCTGCCAGTATAAAGCTGCACATTCTTACTCCATTCTTACACGTAGTCTTACTCCGATTCAGGTCTGCGCAGGCTTCATTTGTGGACCGCTGTGTGAAAAGAAGCGGCGGCTGACATGATTTGTTTGGGAGGAGAGCACGCGCGCGCCTCTCTGCGTTCTCCTGGATTCACGAGCGGTGGGGGCTGCAGCGAGAGCATTTCAAAAGTTTGGAGAAAGAGGGGGTAAAGGCATAAAAACAAACCTATTTGAATTACTCATTTAGATCCTTCCATTCAACTGCGCCGCATCTGTGAGATCGCACCATGGCACGCCCGCTCCCCCTCCTCCTTCCATTCCGAGCCCCGCTGCACAGTAGCCTCTCGGACTGTGGCGACGTCTTCGGCGAAGTTTCATCTCTCGCATTGCTCGGTGCGTGCTTGTGCGTTTCGGGCGCTTGTCGGGACACGCGTGTACCTATGCATACTTTCTGAACGCGTGCAATTAGAATTCCCGGCCCTGGCACATTTTGTTTGGAAGTTATAATTAGTTTGTGCTTCCAGCCTAAGGGACTGGTCTTGGCCTAGAAATCCTCGGCACTGAAGGACTGCGGATGATTATTTATAGCTTTTTTCACCCTGTTTTTTCCCCCTCTAGCTGAAAGGTGTAATTTTGTGTGCTCCTCTAATTTTAGCTACTGGTGTGTACGTATGTTTTCTGTCGGTCTCAAGGTGCCACTAAGAGCGGCACGTCTCGGCAGCTCGGGACGTTAAAACCATGTACCGATCATATTTTGCCTAGAAAAAACATGAACTCCCAAATGTGGGGTTACTACATCGTGTTGTGGAAGCTGTGCTTGCGTGTCATAGTAGAACTCGCGTGTGCCAGTGTCAAAGCAGTTATGGCTGGCGCGAACTGTTTATTTTCCAGTTCGTCTCTCATAGTCCTGGGTGTGTGCCTTGGGAGATGATGGACATGTAAACATTTCAAGGGCTACTGTAGTATTTTTAAGGAGACGCAGACATGCTGTGTTAGTGTTTCGATTCCCAGTTGTATTGAAATGCGCATGCATGCTTAAGGAAGGCAAATTTGAATATTATAAACACAAATACCACAAAGCCAGACAGCGGAGACAGGTTTTTTTGTTTTCCCGAAACCGATCGCATTAGGTTTGATTTTCAACAGACCCTTTATTTGGTTTTGATTCTTTTTCAAAGCCACCATTACAGCTGTGAAATAAATCCTACCATCTCTCGCTTTGTGACATTCATTAGGGGCGTAATGGTTATTTAAATCCACGGTCCGGTTGAAAACTTTCACATTGTAAAATGTAGCCAGTTGTTCCATGCTTCCCGGATCCCATTTTGGAACGCAACATTATTTGGTATTTACCATAAATGTTAGTCTGTATGGTCCAATAGTTTGTATATAAACAACACAGTGTACCGATGCACACATCCTGCTGTGCATTGTGTTGACAAGTGCTTCATATTGGCGCTGACCTCCATATCAAGTCTGCAGGAACCAGCTCTTCCAGTGTCACACTCTATACTGTATCATTAAACCACTTCCTTGAAGTATAGAGTGTGACACTGGGGATGGGGGGATGGGGTTTCATTCCCCCCGACCCCGCTGTCAGCCATGATGGAAAACTGTCCGCAAGAATACATATTTTTTCTACCTCGTTTCCCAGGGAATGAAACGGTTTGAGTTACCCCCCTGCTTCTCCAGTGACAGATTTTGCCACAGGGAGGCAAGCGGGATGCATTATGCTGGATGGGAACTGGATGACTTAACGTCGGAAACCTGTAAAGCAGATGCCATTCTATTCCACCATTGACGGGCGGAATTGAAAGGATTTGTAAAGTTGTACCCCTCCCAGACGCGCATCCTCGACTGTCCCAACGCTGAAGTGTAGGATCGGTTCCTTGACGCCTAATGACGTTGTCATTTTTTTTTGTAGCAGGCTGCATGTCAACGCTGGCTCTCACATAACCGATGCCGTTCCTGGTTATGTGGACTCCTGTCTCCGCCTGGGAATTCTGGGAGACATGTCTAAGGCAGCAATTACCATACAGTAGCACATCTAGTTACGAGCAAAATGGATAAATAGCCTATTTAAAATGTACTGTCTTAGGAGGTCATTTTGGTTCTGATCAAATCAGTTATTTCTTCTGTGCTAATTGGCGTTTAGCCAGTACCGTTAGCTTAATTAGCGGATTACCGTTAGCAGCACAAGATTAGTGATCTATGTGTTATGACAGTAAAGTAATTGTGACTGGCAGTATTTGAATTGTACATGCCAGTATTCTCCCATCATTGTACACCGTATTGCAATATGTGAAAATACAGACCATTACAAAATTGTGAGGTAATGTTTATATATTTTTCAGTTTTATAATTAAAAAATATTTTTTTGTGAAACCTGCTGTTATCCAGGGGAGGTGTGGGGAACCTGCCCACCATTTTGGCTACGACCTCTTTTGGTCTTCTGTAGTAACCCCTTTCTGGTTTGTTCGGTTTATATTATTTTGGGGGGTTTTAGGTGATTTTCTAGCTTGCGCTTTACATCTCCGCCATATACTGTGAAATCAGTTTAACAAGCAGATCAACATATAATGCATTTGCTTATTTAAATGGAGCGAAACAAAAACGTGACCGTTCAGCAGTTAGCGCATCAGCCTACATTCTCTTGCAACCCCTGCGGTTTTGTCCTTGCCCGTACTGTTGACGCTCTGCATTGGCACGACTGCTACAGGACTTAACTCTTGAGTTTGTGTCATTGAATATCTTTTGAACATCTCCAGAAGATTAAAATGCTTAAGGTCCCTTGCTGTCTGTGTGTTAGCCTATTCATTTTGTAATATAGGCTACATATGAATTTGACAAACCCCCTGTTTTATCATTGCAAAATGATAAAAATACACCCATGTTGTGACAGGTTAATTCACATTGACTCAAGCCTCACAAGTCTCTGTGCTCTATCATTTGTCCGTATATCCTGTGTGGCATAAAGCTTACTGGCTGCTTTGTCCCCACCGTCCTGGCGGATCCCGTATCTCTCTATGAAGGCCCTGTCATGTCTGCCTGATATACGAGCCATTGGCTGTAAGAGAGAAGACGCACCGTCCACTCACTGGAGGGAATGTGCTCTTTATTTAATTAAACCGCCGCCTCTGATCACAGGGAGACCGGTAAGCCCTCCTAGGTATTGATCTTCTGTTTTCACGTCTTCCTCAAAGTCGCCGGGACGTCCACTCCCCTCCCGCCCTCGCGGGGGAGATCCCACCGCTGACGACACCTGCGCCGTGCCACAGCTGCGTTTGAAGTCGGCACCGCCGGGCCCTTCCTGGGAGGAAGAGAGAGAGGAGAGCGCGGTGGATCGGATTACGGGCGTCGGAGTTGGGGCAGCGCGGTCAGCCAGCGAGAGCGTGACCGGCAGCGGTCGCGGGGGTGGTGCGGTCACGGGGAGGGCAGCTACGTAGCTTCTCCGATCCCGGGCTCGTTCACCTCCTCGGCTTTCCCGGCGAGAGTTAATAACGCTAAGTGTCACTCTGTCGCTGCCCTGCCATGTTTTGGAGCTTGACTGCTGGCGTCCGCCTCGATTTTGCTCGCGAATTCCTGAGTTTATTTTAAGATATTTGTTTGCTCTTTATTTATAGCATGGAATTCTCAAGAATTTGTATATTTTTGGGAACCAAAATCAACGGAGCTGAAGCGGTTTCGGATTCTAGTTACGCTCAGGGGAAGGCAATGTCATTTTAAGGAGCATAATCGTGAAGATTTGTGAACGCTTAGGAATGATAGGGAGCACCGTAAATGTTATAATTTGTCTGTTTCACAGAGGTTTAATTTATATAGTTGAGGTCAGGCCGAAGAGCCTTTCAAAGTCAGCCTGCAAATTTCAAGCTCGATTCCCAGTTCTTCTCGCCAATGCACTGCGTCTGTCAGCGCGATGGATGGAAATGTGTGCCTTTGATCACCGGTCCATGGAGAGGGACGTGTGTCGAGTCTCTTCTCGGTTATTTTGCTTATCCTTCCCCAGTGCTCTTTTTCAAGTCCTATTAGCACGATAGCGGTGGCGTATGATATGGATTTATATATTTATATACAGCAGTACAGGCTGGTCTCCGTAACTTGTTAACAGCTCCCCAGACATACAAACGCTTTGCTTCCAGATGTGGATCGTTTGGAGAAAGGGTACGGTGTCTGATCGCCTGGCAACATTCCCTTGCTGGGCTAGTGGGTCTTATTAATGGAGATGTTTTTTTCAATAGACCACGCTGTCAGATCCAGAGCTGTAGATGATTGTGGCCTGACTCTTTCTGATTGGTCGGTTGGTGTGTCCATGTTGTGCAGCCACCAATCGTGTCGTCACCCGTGGATGATGGTTGCCATTTGCAGCCTTGTCGGGTGGATGTTTTTTGTTTGCCCTTGCCTCATCTTGTTTGGCCAGTCAGATCGCTCAGACCCTCCTAACTCAAACTAATCTGGCCAGTCATAGATCACCCATTCAGCTGGACAACCCCCAAGTAGGAGTTCTAAGAAGACAGTTTGGATGGCACCTGCATTCATAGGTTCATTCAGCCATGTGACATTTCAAGCACACTTCTCCCCATCCAGAGTAGAGGCGCTAACTCGGGACAACTAGCACGGGCTAACTCGGACCTCAAACAAGCTTAAACCAATAGGTTAGACGGCGTTACGAAGTCCTCGCTATCAGACCTCACAGGGGGGCAAATACAGGAAATGTCTTGACGTGAAACCAGCGAATACTGAGGTGTGACATCCATCTCTTCTTTTAAGGCTCTCTTGCCTTAGTTCATCTGTTTAGAGCCACAGCATCATTCTGGAAGGACATGCGATCAGGTCCCAAGTTGAGGGAATGTGTCTCTTTTTACTGGTTCTTTGGAAGGTCTTGCATTCTGTGTCCCTCTTTAACCAGTACCTCCGCAAAGGTAATTTCCCCACGTAACCCCATGCATTAAGTCTAGATGTTTGGGGAAACCGAGGGAATGTAGGTTATGTGGCTGACACGGGGGACGAAAAAGGACTTCACATCATCTTTGTTTGTCAGTTCCCTCGCTCTCCTCCTCTCTGGTTTCTCTCGTTATTTTTGGAATATCCTGTTTGCGTGTTCGGCAGGGACGAACGCGGATAGTTCTGCTCAGGCTGGGAGCAGCTATGCCCTCTCATTACCGTAGAGAGGGGGGGGGGGAAGGAAATGCATTTTCTATGGGATTATTGCTATCACTGGTGTGTAGCGTAGCAGCAAATGCAATTTAATGCTTCGGCGCATGTGTTTATGTTATATGTAAGCGATTCCCAGGCACATTTATGTATGTGTGGATACTCATTAATATTTTAATGTTTGCCCTTCTCCATAGGCGATTATTAATATTCATGGCATTGGTGACAGTTCACAGTGTTCACCCCCTCCCTCCCCCTCCTCCCTGCCCCTAGGGTTGAACCCCAGAGGAACCAGCCGGCTCATTGCGCTCGCTTTCTGCCACGGCTTCCCCAACGCGGCTGCTGTATCAATCTCTGTCTATTAGTCACACCTTGCTGAGAAAATCACTTTATTCCCGCTGCCTCGAGGTGAAAAAGAAATATGGTCGATTTTGTTGTGTCAACGAATGCTGATTGATTCAAGTGCTGTATCCTTTTGATATCCTGCCTCACTTGTCAGGCTCATAACCTTACGGTATTGCGAGCCTGACCGGGTTGAGACTCCGGGCGTGCGCTTTGCTAACGAACCGACGGTCAATTACTCCTCCTGACCAAATCGTGGTCTCGCGTAGATGTGGGCTCCTGTTGGAGGCGGCGATTCCAGCCAGCGCGACCTTTGACCTATGACACCATAGTGGCTAAAACTCGGCAGAACCGATCAGATTGCAGGAATTCTCACGAACTTTAACATGCCTTTGTAGAGAGATGGAGCGGTTTGGGGATTGAGACTGCTTCGTATCAGTTCTGGAATCCTGCACGTTTGCTCGTTCAGTCAAGTTCCCAGGGGTGACATCATCTGGTGCATCACTGGACGCCGCTGGTACTCAACATCGCCGTTGTAGGGAGCGCACGTTTCTTCACGCCAGAAATATATCTTCCCGGTCACACGGCGGTTTTTGCGGCCGACGGAGACGTCAGCCCCAGACGAGGCTCCGCGGGCGCGCTCCGGTTATGCCATTAAAGGCTCGTCACCGTCCTCCCATCACAGAAGCCGAGGAGCAGCTTCCTGGAGGAGGTGGCATTTTTGCGCTGTTACCTCACCGTGGCCATAAATAATCTCCGCTTATGGCTTCCAGATGTCGCTCGGCCCGGAGACCGAACACTGGGCCGGTGGATTGAAGGGAGCGCGAGCCCCGCTGCTGTTTTGACTCACGGCCTGCATGTTTCTGAGCGGCCCTTCTTCCCCCCCGATGGAGCAGGGCAGCGCTTAAACGCACGCAGATGGACGTGTCACACACACACACACACGCATGTACACGCACACATACACGCACACATATACACACACATATACACACACATACGCATACACATACACACACATACACACACTCAGGCACAGGCAGAAATCGGAGGAGGGTTCAGGACGCGAGCGCCGTTCTCCACTTCCCGGTTTGAGAGGCGGAGTGTTTCGACGAAGCGGACGCTCAAGAGTGTCCGTCACAGCAACAGGCGGAAGAGTCGGCCGTGACCGTTAAGGAGAGGCGGGACTAAGTGTCCATTTTGAGAGGGAGCATCAAAATGCATTGGGCCTCTGACAGGGAGTTTAAGTTTAGAACACACAGTGCGGTTTTAGAAAACCGTGAGTGCGTCTGTCATTCTGTAAGGCTTGGTTTCGATTTTTTCCCCTGCAAAACCCTTGGAGTTGATGATCACCCACCACACAAGTTTTGAAATCCGAGATTTGTAGTATTTGTGACCATCTCACAGTGATGCGGCGGGCACGGCTACGACTGTTCCCGAGCTTGCTGTTTTCGTGCTAGCTTGCTCATAGGTTTTAAAGTTCAGAACACAACTCCGGGGCATATAAACTGACCCCACTGCTTCTATAAAACAATGTGGCTTCTTGTGTTTATGTAGATTTTTTGCGGTGGGGTTGCAAATAAACATTGTGTTCTCTCATTAATTATCATCCCTAAGAATCGCGCAATGTGCTGACGGCTTTAGTCTCTGAGCTCCAGAACGTGACAGCGCTGGACTTTGGCTGAATTTCATACTCCGGGTTCCTGATGGAGTCGAGTCTGTCTGGCGGGCGAGTGATAGTGCAATATTATTGTAATTGCACAATGGACCTGAGTTCTTCTCAATTGTGTTTATCTTTTTTTTTCTGGGACTTTGCGGCTCTTCCTGTTCCCTGCTCAAATTAAAGTTACAGGAAGGTCTCACATTCCTCCCTACAGTTACACAAACAGACCACAGCTCTTCTCCTCTCTCCATCCCCCTCTCTCTCTCTCTCTCTCTCTCCCTTCCCCCTCTGCTTATGTGGTTTGAGTCATTTCCATCTTCCCACTGGCTTTCCCACCCTCCTTTGAGCAGGCATTTCTGCGCAGGCAAATTGCTGAGTAGGACTCCGGGCTGGGCTGCCGCGCTGGTGCAGTGTAGAGTTTCGGACTCCAGTCATAGGGCGTGGTCCTACTTCACTGTCCTGCCCAGAGAGCCTTTCACCTAAGGTGCTGTGCTCATTCATTTTTTTGAAAATATTTTTGATCTTTTGAAAATTCTTTGTTTTTTGCTCTGAAGTTTTGAAAAAAAAAAAAATGTTGTTTTTGTCTGCAGAGTTCAGCTGCAGAATCAGGGCTGGTATTTTCTCAAAAAAAAAAAAAAAAAAAAAGGATTTCAAAATTGTCAAGTTTTTCTAGTTTTAGATTTTTAGAAGTATATATAACATGTGGTATGTAACAAACTAATATGGAAGAACTCAGTATTAAATTCAAAATGAAATGGGTAACTGCATTTAAACAGTATTAAATGAACTTCTGGATTGCAAACTGTTAGAGGGCGGACCCAGATCTTATGATTGTCAATCTTCTCACCGCGATCAAGCTGTGTCAGCCGTTTGGAAAAAGTGTGGTGTAGTGAAACGGCCCGCGGTTTGGTATTGAATATTAAACGGTGCCAGCTATTGGCAGCCCTGCGGCCGGCGGCCCTGCAGGGCACCTCGTAATTGGCTGTAGCGTTTCTCAGGGAGGGAGAGATCCAGTCAGCAGGGTTGTCCCAGTCACGTCTCCTCTGATTGATCAAACACCTGCAGTCTGCCTGCTCCAGCTGCGCATTAAATGTACTCCTCCAACTCTGCGTCTGCGCAGCTCAGCCAGTCGACTGCCCCAGTGTCCAGGGGGCCGCAGTAACAAACGCGTAGCGGCGTGAGGCAGCGAGACAGATTCGCCCCTGGGTATAGCGAAGCGAGCGGCGGCCTCGCCGCGGTTTATTCGCCGTTGTGCGAAGCGCCTCTCGTTGGCGACGGGCCTCCATTCAGGGCCCGGGGAAGCCGGTCAGCGACCGCATTGTTCCGGCACATTCCGTCGCACGGGAGCGCGCGTACGGGGCTCCAGGGCCCTGACAAACGGCCGCGAACAAACAACAACCATACCACACATTTTTCCACCAGGGCCCCAACAAAAGCAGGACGAAGGTGTTTTTCAGCTCATGCGGTTTGAGGAGGGTTCGAGCTGGGGGCTTCGGTAACAATTACAGGGCATATTGAATAACAAAGATATGGCTCGAGGCTGGATATTGTGTTTGTGTTGCGGTAGCGTTTTCTACCAGGACTCGCTTGGTGTAGGTTTTAGCTGTTGTTTATTCACGAAAACAATCCCCCGGCTCACCCTGGGTCATTTGAGACGGCCGCTCGGCTGATCTCTGTCTTAGTCATAGAAAGTCTCTTCGGATTGCTTTGTTAGGGTAATAGTCCTGCAGCGATACCGGCTGCCAAATAATTACCGCTCCAAAGACAAAGCGATCATTTTATTTAGCCATGTGGCGGGCGGCCTAACGCTTTGACCCGTAGATCCCTCGTCGGATCGGATGTTTCTCGTCCTTTATTTCTTTTGGTCCTCGCCGTCGAACAACGCGAAGTGATTCGCACACCCCCTCTCCGCGGGCCCTCCCGCCCCGGCGCAGCAAATCACGGGCCGGGACGCCACGGTGTCTCGCCGGCGTTCGGGGTCGTGTGGGATTTCCAGCGCAGTATCTTATCATGAAATCGTTCCCGTCTGCCAGAGGTAACCTGCTAAGAGTCCGGGACACATGCGGTGGTTATTAAACTGGCTCTGATTTCGATATTGCCTCAGCGCGGCGGAATCCCCTTGATCGCTGAGCCGCCGTTCAGACTGCGTCCTCCTGCCCGGGGGAACGGGTCGGCCGGGCTGGGCGTGCAGACCGGTCTTTCACCCGCGGAGAGCTCCACGCTTCCCCAGAGCCCATCCGCATCCAGCAAGGCCCCGCCCCCGGCCCCGCCCAGGCCCCGCCCCAGGACAGCTGCCGTTTAAACCCACGAAAGGGGGAGCGGCCCGGCTCGGCTCAGGCCGTTTGTTTAATATCTGAAGGCATTTCCCCTCTCGCACGGCTCTCTCTTCACAGCGGTTTTTTTTCTTATTATTTTTCTCATCATAATCCTATGAAGTCATGGCAACAGAGGTGCTGATTGAAGAGGACCAACTTTTCCAGTGTGCTTGGCGCAGACGTGGTCTCTGTATTGCCTGGCGCTTCAAACGCGCCGGCAGAAGGCTAATCTGTTTTTATGGACATGTTTTATCCACAGAGATATTCAGCTGGCATAAGCGTAAACAGAGGTCGTCTAGTGTATATGGTTGAATTGCATTGTTAATGATTCCAATACAAGTTGATCACAGCTGTTAGTTGCACACCAGACAAAAGCCGTTACACGGTCAAAGTGTTTGATATATTACAGTTCTATAGCGTTGGTGACAAGATTAGAGTTGAGGCAGCTGTTTGTGTGTGTGTGTGTGTGTGTGTGTGTGTGTGTGTGTGTGTGTGTGTGTGTGGCGGGGGAGGGCAGAGGATTTGATTTTGGCAGTCTTGCTTGTACACACACACACAAACTAAAATCTAAGTTGTTGAAGCTGAATTTGGAAGCAACAGCAAACACAGGGAGGTTGGCGCTGTTTTGATTTGAATTGAGAGTTCACGTCGGTGACACATTTCTTAACGGCACAGTGAGGGCCCTTAGCAACAGGCGGAAGCGCTCGACAGGGCGCTGGGGCGCGGGAGCGATGGAGTTGTAGTGTTGGCAGTAGCGCTGGGACGGTAGCGCTGCTGTTTTGTGACTAATCAGGGCCTCCAGAACAGAAGCCTGCAGCTCTCCCCTCCTCTCCTGTGTGTCTGCGTGAGTGCTTGTGTGTGTTTGTGTGTTCGGGTGTGTGTGCGCGCTTGTGTGTGTTCATATTTGTTTGTGTGTGTGTGTTCGTGTTTGTGTGTGCCTGTGTGTGTTTGACTTATTGTGTGTGTGTGTGTGTGTGTGTGTGTGTGTGTTTGTGTGTACGCGCTTTTGTGTGTGTTTGTGTTTGTTTGTGTGTGTTTGTGTTTGTTTGTGTGTGTTTGTGTTTGTTTGTGTGTGTGTCTGTGCGCCAGCGTGTGTGCGTATGTGTGGGCGTCTGTGTCTGCGTGTGCTCCTATGTGCGGTGGGGGTGGAGCGGAGCAGAGCTTCAGCGTGGCCCCTCGTTGACCCCACACAGCGGTGTTTTGCATTCACCTCCCAGGCCTCGAACCACAGCCAAAGCTTCCAGTCCTCCACATATTCCCCCTTACCTTCTCCCGCACATTCTCCCACACATTCTCCCTCACTTCCAGCTAGTTCCATTCCCAGCTCATGAAGTGGTCTGAACCTTTCACAAGTCTTTCCTTGCCACCTTGAACCCATTGTGGCAAGGAGACGTGTACAAGTGCATCATCACTCATGAAGCTGCCATTTCCCCCAGAGTCCTCTCTGTCTCTCTCTGAAAGGGCCACGCCGCAGTGTCGTTTTCACTCACTCACTCCGTCTGCTTCTGAAGGTGGAGAATCTCTCACAAAGACATTTGAGCAGGGGGAGCAAGGAGCCCCAGTGGAGCATGAGCTACAGTGCGTGGATTTAGTTTCTGTCTGTGGCCACTCTGCAAGGTCCTGTTTGAATGTGTTTACACCCGGTGTCAGAGCTACAGTAATTCTGTTATCATAATCATAATCCTGGTTATGATGATTGTACTCCCTATTAACTGAGCTTCGGTGTGTGGTTCCCTTGACAATGCAACAGGAGCGTGAGCGTTTGTGTAAGAGAGTGTTTGTGTGTGTGTACATGTACATGCAGGTTTTTGTGTGTGTGTGCGTGTGCGCGCTTAATTGTATGTGTACAGTGGATGCAAAAAGTATTCACCCCCTTTGGTATTTTTCACATTTTATTTTCTTCATGGATTTAATTGGGATTTCTTGCCACTGATCAACACAAAATACTCTATAATGTCAAATAAAAACAACAGCTATTTCTTAATGAATTACAAATAAAAACACAGGCAATAATTGATTATATGAGTATTCACCCCCCCTTGAGTTAATACTTGGTAGAAGCACCTTTTGCTGCAATTACAGCTGTGAGTGTATTTGGGTAAATCTCTACCAGTTTTGCACATCTGGACACTGTAATTTCACCCATTCTTCTTTACAAAATGGCTCGATTTTCAAATTTTTCCACAGATTCTCAATGGGGTTGAGGTCTGGGCTATGACTGGGCCACTCCAGGACATGGATTTTTTGTTTTTAAACCACTCCACTGTGGCTTTTGCTGTATGCTTTGGGTCATTGCCATGCTGGAATATAAATCTTCTCCCAAGTCCCAGGTCTCTTACAGACTGCGTCAGGTTTTCCTCCAAGATTTGTCCAAGATGGATATCTTGCTCCATCCATTTTGCCCTCTATTTTGACAAGTTTTCCAGTCCCTGAAGCAGAGAAGCATCCCCATAGCATTAGGCTCCCGCCACCATGTTTTCACGGTAGGGACAGTGTTCTTGGGATGATGCGCAGTGTTAGGCTTGTGCTAAACATGGCACCTAACATTGATGCCAAAAAGTTAAATCTTGGTCTCGTCAGACCATAGAATCTTCCTCCACTTGGTTTGAGAGTCTCCCACATGCCTTTTGGAAAACTCTAGGTGAGATTTCACGTCAGTTTTCTTCAACAATGGCTTTCTTTTTGCCACCATCCCATAAAGTGCAGATTTGGAAGCGCCCAGGGTATTGTTGTCCCATGGACCATTTCTCCCATCTCTGCCATGGAAGACTGTAACTCAGAGTTGTCATAGGCCTCTTGGTGGCCTCTCTAACAAATCCCCTTCTCGCACGGATGCTCAGTTTTGGAGGACAGCCTCTTCTAGGCAAATTCGCATTTGTGCCATATTCTCTCCGTTTCTTTATGATTGACTTAATGGTGCCCCGGGGATATTTAAAGTCTTTGAAATCGTATATCTTTTGCTTTTGAAAAACCTTTTCTCTGATTTGCTTTGAATGTTCATTGGTCTTTCATGTTCGGAAATGCACTAACCAACTGTGAGACCCCTCAAATCATTTCAAACACCTTAATTGTACACAGGTGGACTCCGATCAAATAATTATGTGACCGCTGATGACAATAGATTGCACCAGAGTTTAGGGTGTGAATACCTATGGAATAAATTCTTTTTTTCATTATTATTTGTAATTAATTAACAATAAGTTTGAGTTGTTTTTTAAAATTTGACATTTTATACCCACAATTGCATGTGTAAGCATGTGTGCATATGTGTGTAATTGTGTGTGTGAGCGTGTGTGCATATGTGTGTAATTATGTGTGTGAGCGTGTGTCTGTACGTGTGTAATTGTGTGTGTGAGCGCGTGTGCATACGTGTGTAATTGTGTGTGTGCGTGTGTGCGTACATGTGTAATTGTGTGTGAGCGCGTGTGCGTACGTGTGTAATTGTGTGTGTGAGCGTGTGTCATATTTGCGGGCTCAACGGTGATTGACTGTCCTCTCATTTTCATTGCTTCAGTGGTACTCCTGGAAACTGGGAAAAGTGAAAAAGATGTGTCCTAAATCACACAGCACGAGCCTTAGTCAGGAGAGTTACACACTCTTTCCACACGTCACCAAAAAGAAATGAAATGTACCTGTCTCACTTCTCGTCAAGGGAGCATAAACCGCAGGGTTGTCAGGGTAACGAGAAGGCTATTTTTGGGTCGAGCGTAAAACATTCCATTAACGCGGTTTCCCCTCGCAGAAGCGCGCTCGCCGGACCCCAGCGGCGTGAGCAGATGAGCGCACCGCTTTCTTTCAACCGACTACCCGTTTCACAAGGGAGGCGTGAAACATGGGGGCGTCTGAAAAGAATTCCCCCCTGAATCAATAAGACTTTGAGAGACGGTAACAAAGTCCGTCCCTAAAAAAAGCACAGCTCCAGGAATTTTTGTGACGTGGAATTCGAGAAAGAGGAGCGAGTCTGGTTTTGTTCAACGAGGGGCATACCGTTTATTTTAATTGGGGAAAGACGGAGGGGAGGGGAGGGGAGGGGGGGGGAGGAGGGAGGGGGAGGGAAAATTCGTGATTTTATTTCGTGGTATGACAAGCAGTCACGAAATGGCCCCTAGGAGATGAGTGGCGGCTGGTCCGATTCGATGATATCTTTCTTAAATAACATCAACAGCGCTGTACACGAAGAGGTAGTTGGCAGAGCTGGACGAGAGGGCTTCTGACCCGAGGTTCTGCCAGCCTGTTAGACCAGTGAAAGGCACACAAACGCACCATGTCCTCAGTGGAGACGGAGGGTGCGCTTTGACGGAGGGGGCGTGGGCAGAGGGTTGTCGGGTTGTTGTTTCGGCGGCGTGAGAGACTGCAGGCCTTCGGTCTTATCAGTCCCATTAGCCGGTCTTCTCCTCCTCTCTGCTCCCGCCATGGTCTGTACTCCACAGCACAGCCGTTTCTGAACCTAGACCAGGATGAGTGATGGCTGGAAAACAGCAGTCAGTCCCCCACCTCCCCCCCCCAGCTTCGACCTGCGCTCTCCCACCGAGATCGTAGACAGATTCACCGAGCCCGTCACCACCCCTTCTCACTTGTTTAACAGGCTACATTTTGAAGTGATTGATGGCTTTCTTGCTTGTTTAATAACCCTTTTGTATCCCCCTCTCTCTCTGTAGCCAAACCCTTCGCCTCCAAAGTGAAGCAGATGAGACTACACAAGGAGGACTTCGAGATCTTGAAGGTGATTGGCCGAGGAGCGTTTGGAGAGGTAAGAAAACCACCGCACACAGCCGCACCTTCTCCGTCGCCGAGAAGTGAAGGAAGGAGCGAAAGTGGAGGAGCGCGTGGCCGGCGCAGGAGGAGTCCGGTCCGATCCGGCGCGCTGTCATTAAGGTTCCCCACGCGGACGCTCTCCGGGCGACGCTGCTCGATGCTGCGAACGCCTTTGTGCTGTTGAACTGATCCAGAGGAATAAAGCGTGGACGAGGAGGTTCTATGGCCTCTGTGCAAAGTGTCAGGGTGTTGAGTCTGCATACGAATGTCGATGGCGAAGAATATGAGGAGAGGCGACTTCAGACACCAGGAGATCGCTTTGGTGGACTTTCGGGGGATTTTCCCTTATTCGAGTTTGCTTTTAGTTTTTTTGCGTTTGCGATTTGGCACTTAAGGGCCACCGTACATAGGCCTGTGATATTCTGCACCCTCCTTGTTCCTGGGCTGTGAGGTTGGATACAGTCCTGTGAAACTGGAGGAAAGACCGTGGCCTGCCAGTCAGTGGGGATGGTCCCTGCCATTGACCGTAGGTCGTGGTCAGTGGCGCTGGTGGGGTCGCTCTGGCATTGGCCCAGTGTTACCGCGGTTTGTTTTCTGCATGTCCCTTTGCCGGAGTGTTGGCCCGGGGGATGCCAGGGGGAGTGGTGCTGGTTGTTGGCTGGCTAGCTGGGGCGCTTTGATACACCGGGCAGCAAGGGGAGAGGTCAACAGACCATAATCTGGAGGTCTAATTAACCTGCCAGCTGCGCTCTGTCTAGGCGTGTCTCTCTCTCTCTCTTTTCTCTCTCTCTCTCTCTCTCTCTCTTCTCTTTTCACTCTCTCCCCCTCCCTCTCTATCTCTCTCTGTTTCTCATATTTGTTTACCATTAATTCTCTCTGGCTGCTGTACCATTCGATCTCTGTCTGTGGCTTTTGTGTGATTATAGGACTCTCTGTGTATTTGTGCATTCACAGCGTCAGACATGCGTCCTTCCTCTTCTTCTTTTAAAATCGGTCCCAGCGACGGCTGGTGACTGACGGTTCTTGGGGGACACGGTGGTCAGGGTGTTTACAGTAATGATGTCACCACGATGCATTACACATGAATGTAAAGATGGCGGAGTGCCAGGTACCCTCCCCTGTCGTTATATATATATATATACTGTATATATGTATGATTACAGTCAGACAGATGTTGTAAACAGATCATTTTGCCTCAGAAATGACTGATAAACATTTCCAATAGGTCCAATTTGCTGGTTTATTCTCAGTTGATTACGTCAGATAAGGTTGTGACAGTTGGGGGTGGAAAATAGCCATATGTCCTTAGGATAGCATGCTGTGCTCCTCCTGTATTTGATAGAATTTTCCAGTGCAATAAAATTAAGTTTCCTGTAAGGGGGTGAAAGGTCATTAACAGGTTCTGATTAAACCTCTTCTAATGTTCCATAAATTCGAAACATTGAAAATATCGGGTTTCATATTGGCCGGCGGTTAAGAGACTACCTGTGCGCTTTATGTGCGTCGGCCAAAGTAAGGGAAATCTGAACTTTTTAATGTTTAATCGCTCGTCGGTGTTCAAAGGCGCATATTCACGGCCGCCCCCCTATAAAAACAGTCAGATTTGTGCCCTTTTGTTTTTCTACGCATGCTTAACCTCCAACATCATTTTTCCTTTCTGACATTTTAACTAAACATGATGAATTGGCGAAATATTAAAGGCCGTTTCCTTTGAAGAGCCGAATGCATAAGATCGCGGTCAGATTGAAAGGTATTAAATTCAAAAGGGCCGCCTCGGAGAGAAATGACTCTGGCGTCTGCTTCGCCGGGTTCCTTTCTCCCGTTCGCACAGCCAGGATTAGAAGGCCGGATCTTTGGCTCACACATCTGCCCCAGTGACCTCTGCGGCACCCCGAGGTGCCACCGAGAATCACTCCATCAACTAATGTCGGAATGATTCCGGCACGGCCCTCTAAAGATCGGGCTCTTAAACTTTTCACGGGATTTCACTGGACGCGTCTTCGCTTCAGACGAGCGCTAATGCGCTCCGGCTTTGGCCTTCCGCCGAGCGCCCGGAACACTTGTAAATCAGCCTGAAGTATGGCAGCTGATATCCGTCCAGTTAGCCAGCGCGCCGGTGATGTGATGCTGCATCGCTCCGGGCTCTGAGAGGCAGGGCCTGCGTTTGTGTGGCCGCGGGGCCGGAGCCGTGAGCGGGCGCAACGCACCGGCTCTTTATCTCGGCCCCGAGGGTGTCGTAACCGGCCTGGGAATCGATGCGGCCTAATGCAGGGGGAGTTATCGCTAAGCCAGTCGGTTTACGGTCGTACGGCTGTTGGGAGGCTTGTCCAGTTGAGGCTCTTGTTCTCGGTGCCGCGACCGATGATGTTGCCATAGCCCCGACCCGGGGAAGGAGGGTTTCAGTCGGCAGGGTGTTCCCTACCGCACTGCGCAATAGCGGCCCCTCTGGTCAGTTGGGAACCTGCAGTCTGCTTACTTCAGCTGCGTAAGTAGTTTTGTCCTCCAGTGCAATAGCAGCACAGCTCAGCTGGTGGACTGCAGAGGGAGAAGGGGCGGCCTGAGTCTGAGTGACTACAAAACTGAACTTGTAATTTTTTTTTTAATGAAACACAATATTTGAAGACTAAGTTTAGCTGGATGCACTGAGAACACCTGAAGTCAAAGGCCCTTAGAAGGCTGTGGTATAAACCTGGGCCAAGCCAACCAAAAGCTTTCCCCTGGTTCCACAGGTTTGAGAGCAGGGTGCACCCTTCTACATTGACAGTTTCTTTACATTCTTTAAAAAAATAATAAAAAAAAAAAAACGTATATTATGGCAGCACACATGATTATAGGTTTAGAATCATCAATCCTAAACAGAGGGTTCTAGGTTCAGATCCCATATTTGACTCTGAGGAAGACGTTGAAAGCTCAGTCTTGTCCTGTTAATTAAATATGATGAAGCTACCCAGGTAAGGGTTCTTTAGTAGACTCCCTTCCCATTCAGGATGTCATGCATATGCTTGTTTGAGTATGTGAAAATGCATCTCTGATAATACACACTTTGATAAATGGTTTTTAGACCATTTATCTCAGAAAGAGCAAAATAACAATATAGGAATAGAGAAAGAGCTAGAGAAAATGACGAAGTCAATAACATGACAAAAAAAAAAAAAAAAAAATCTTCTCCAAGTCTGTGCCAGTCTCTGTCTCGAGGCAGAAATGGTGTGGGTACGTGATGTTTGTGTGGCCAGTGCTGAATGGTTTTATGTTTTAGATTTTTTGTTTTACTGCGTTGCTGAGCGGGAGCTCTCCCATGAATCAGTGGCGCACGTGACAGCAGTGAGGGAGCTCAGCCCGGGAGCCAGCGCCAAGGACAGCGCGATCCCTGCCGGGGTCACCAGGGGAGAGGAGAGGCGCAGGAATGCTGCTGCTGCTGCTGCTGCTGTTGTTTTGGATCCGCGATTTGCGTCGGCGGTTTCTTCTCTCGCGCGCAGACACAGCGGAACCCTCGGCAGCTGCAGCCTCGCGCATCAGGCTGCGATGTTTAGCACTTCGGTTTTCCAGAGAACGCGTCGTTCCAGAAGGCCGCCTCAACTCCCCAACCAAATAACTTTGACGATTTCATTTGTTTACGTATCTTTACAAAAACTTTAGTTTTCGGTGGTTGTCGGAAGAACGGCCACGTGACGTTTTGAGAAACCTCCGCTCTTGTCCCGCGAGACGGGCGCTTGCGTTTTATTGGCACCAGCTTCAAGACTTGCTATCTCCGCGAGTATTTTACCACATCGCGCCCAGGAGTCGAATCAATGACGTCGGTGCGCTTCCTCCAAAACACATGTTTTTAATTGTTGTCGTTCAAAGAATGTCCTGTATTGTGAAACGTGTTTCCAGGCAGACCTATTCCCTGTGTTCACAGTTGAGAACACCCCCCCTCCTCCAAGTACTGCAAAATATAATTATGGATGTCCATTAGTAACATTACCTATCTTGTCAATATAGTCATTGCCTGTTTTGTCAAAACATATTGTTTTATCAAACTGAATTAGACAGAGATGTCTCCGGGTTTTGTATGTTTAGATTATGATGCAGATGAACATTTGAATGCATGAACCCTTTAGACTACAAATTCTTAAGATACCAAGCACTTGCAAAAAAGCATCCGTAGTTTACATTATATTATTGTACAACATGTAGAGAAGTGGAACAGATGTTTGGCAGGTCCATCTTAACGGTTTCCATGGCTTCTTTTCTGTCAGCATTGTGGTCAATGAAAGGGCCTCCCGCGTGGTCTAGTGGTTTCAATGTCCGACGCTGGCCACGGCGACCGGGGTTCGATTCCCCGTCGCGCCAGAGTCTGCTCTGGCCGGGAGTGCCATCGGGGCGGCAATTGGCTGTCCGCCCCAGGGAGGGGGGAGGGAAGCCGACACAGTTCGCTGTGCACAGGAGTGGTTCTGGGATACCGGAATTACAGTCGACAGCATGGCGAGTGCTGTCTCAGAGGAGGCAGCGCTTCGCCTTTGTCACTGCCGGTCACAGGACTATGGCAGCAAACTACGAGGGAGGGGATTGAACTAAGCACAGCGGGAGTAATTGGCTACCAAATTGGGAGGAAAAACAGGGTAAAATCGGAAAAATAAATGTATAAGCATTGTGGTCAATGTACACCCAATGTACCTAATAAACTACACTATCCACAGTGCACTGCAAAATGCCCCCCAGCATTCAGTGTACAACAAATGAAGAGGTGCTTGACTGAAATAGATTTTTTAATCTCATTTCATTAATTAAAAGCACCAGAATGAAAGAGGATGAATTTGTGCATGACTTGATTCATGTCAAGTCATCATCATGAACTATTGTCATACCACACCACTAATTAGCGTTCTAGGTTCCTGTGACAAATCTGTAAAAAATAAGATTGCCTTACAGTTATTAATACCTTACATGCTTTCTTAAGTGGAACTTATTTGTAAAAGAGTATTTGAAGACAAGCCTGTTCACCTGGATGCACCAAGAACACCTTAAATCAGGGGTGTCAAACTCATTCCATCGAGGACAGAGTGTGTGCACGTTTTTGCTGCAACTAATGCACTGCACCAGGTGATTTCAATCATTTTCCCCTCCTCCTTGGTTGAAGAAGTAAGCTAATTAGTGAAATCACCTGTTGTAGTACATTTGTCACAACAAAAACCTGCATTATACACTCGGCCCTCGGTGGAATGAGTTTGACACCTGCGCCTTAATTCAAAGACTCTTTTTCAGAAGGCTGAGGTTTAAACCTAAACACGTCCAACCAAAATCTTTCCCTTGGTTCTTTACTCAGATCACACTCTTTCTTTACTCTTAAAAATACACCTTGGGTGATTTATGAGAAAACACATGACCTCAAAATGGCATGGCTGGTCAAGGTGAAGGCAAATTTCAGCCAGTCACATCTGGCTTGTCACAAAAGCGTTTCATTGGCTCAGCTCCAAATCATTTAAACAGCTGTGTCTTCACAGTTTCAGGGTGAGACAACCCTTGACATTTATTTGGGACAATTTGGAACTGAACAGGTGAAGACACTATTTTATTTGTAAGTAGCAAGTAACAGATGGAAATAAATCACCCCACTGTTTGACTGTAATTCCGCAGTAAGAGGAAAAAGGCTTTCAGTTTATATTTTGTGTGCCTTTGTACAATAGTCGGATATTGTGGTTGCTTTGAGAATGTGCTGATGTTATATGTGGTTGTGTATTTCTGGATGCGAGGTATTGTCTGGAAAGTTGAAGTGATGTGCAATATTCAATTTTTTGTGTGGAAAAATCCCTAGTATTTGCTGAACATGCCCATTTTCTTATTCATGTTGTATCCATTAATCTATCGATTAACTTCCATCTCTCAAAAATATGGCATTTTTAAATGTCAGTTTTTGCATATCAGTAATGTATGAGACAGCTCTTATTTTTAATATGGAAAATATTGGAAATACAGTGGAGTCCACTACCAAGATATGTTTGTTTTCATCGTTCATCGTTCATTTTTACTCTTATTTGTTATTCAAGAATGCCACAAAACACTGATACAAATAAAAAAAGGTTTGAGAAAGGATGGTATGAAATTGAAATATCTATAAATATTTTGTTTGCACAGCATTGCCTTTCATTTCTTCAAAATGTTGTGACACCCTAAGTTTTAATACATGATCACTCCTAATACACAGCGTGAGTTGTTTTGGTCTTGTAACAATTAGTACTGGATATTGACGTAATTAATATGGTCCTCTATGTGTTCTTGTTGCTACTGCAGGTGCTTTAGTCTTGAAAAAGGACACTTCCTTTGCAAAAGTTTTTGCAGCTGTTTGTAATTATGTCAGCAGACCTTAGTGAAGTTGGTAGAGGTCAAATTGTTCTCCTGAGTAAAAATGTTGTTAGTTTTTGATGAATGATGAAAGCAAACAGATATTGGTAGTGGACTCAGACTTTTGGTCACCGTATATTTGAAATTAATAAGGAAAAACATGGAAAAAAAACTGAGACAAGTGCGGAAAAGAGGCACAGACGGAAGTGGTCATTTTTCATAAAATTTAAAAGTTTTTATTATTTCTGTGCGGCCCGGTACCAAATGCCTCACGGACCGGTACCGGGCCGCGGCCCGGTGGTTGGGGACCCCTGCTGTAAAGGACAGGGTTACGACTGTTGGACTGTACCAGTCCGGGTGAGACGGACAATAGCATTATTCCAAGTCTGCCCTTGAAAGACTGAGAGCTGCGGGGATGAAAGCCCCGCCTCCGACCAGGTCCGCCTCTCTTCTTAAATAAACAATTAAAGGAAAAGAAGGGTTTTTAAAAAACGAAGGAAACGTTCCTGGCTGGAGATGGCACTTCCAAGTGCTCCGTAAACACTGCGAGAGGAGGGGGAAGCTTCACCCCGTGGAACTGGACAAATATTGCTTTAAACTTTTAATTCTTCGCTCTGCTGTGGCTGCACAATGTGGTCCGTAACCTTTAAATGAAAACGGCTGCGATCTGTGTTTTGGCGAGGGGAACAGGTGCCAGCTGAGAGGCAGGATCCGTTTCGTCGCGTTACTTCACATCACGTTGCGTTGGTGTGGTACCTTACGTTGGGTCTGCTTGTTTGTTCACCTTAAAATCCAATGTAGGGCCTCCTGCGCGGTCCAGTGGTTACAACGTCCGACGCTGGCCACGGAGACGGGGGTTTGATTCCCCGTCTCGCCAGAGTCGGCTCTGGCCGGGAGTGCCACCAGGGGCGGCGATTGGCTGTCCGCCCCAGGGAGGGGGGAGGGAAGCTGACAGGACATTCGCTGCATGGCACTGTAGTACCGGATTACGGTCGACGGCCTAGTTAGTGCCGTCTCAGAGGAGACGTTGCTTTGCCTTCGTCACTACCGGTCGCAGGACTACGGCAGCAAACTCACATTACTAGGGGGGGGATTGACATAAAATAGTGGGTGTAATTGGCTACTAAATTGGGAGAAAATGGGATAAAATCTGAAACAAAATCTTAAAAAAACAAAAAACCCCAACAACAAATAAAATAAAAATCCAATGTAGAACCACAAAACCAGGTGAGGTGAGTTAACTGTGTGATCAGCTGCTTTAGTTGATCAATTAACCACGTGGCTCTCGGGCCGGGGGGCGGGGGGGGCGCAGTGACATCCCTCTTACGTTGTATATTTGACTCTGCGCCTAGCGTTACATTTGACATTCCACACAGCGCCGGGTACAGAAGCAGCACGTTTGAGTGCATCTTGAAGGCTGTGCTCGAGCACTGAGATGTCGATTTGAGCCTGCATCTTCCCCGCTGTGCTTTCTTTGGCTCCCCCCCGTCCGTCACAGTTCGGTTTCACAGAAAAACACACCATTAGCAGTCTCGTTAACATCAGCTGGTTCGGGTCGGGCCCCCTCACGCTCCTAGCTTCTTCCTATTGGTCATTCTCCCAGAATGACATCAGTCGGCCATCAGCTGGTTCGGGTCGGGAGTAATCGGTCATTCTGAATGACATCATTGGCCAGTCGCCGAGTCACATTTTCTCGAATGTTTGCTGCACTGTGTAACACAAAGAACCTGAATAACAAAACACTTCAAGCAACACATTTGTTTTGTCAAAGCAGGTCAAACATGCCCATGATTTCATATGGAAAGACTGATGTAATTTCCTCTTGTTAGTCAATACAGTGTAATCGCATTTGCAGCTAGCTATATATATATATATATAATATATATATATTATATATTAGTGAATGCTTCCAGTAACGTTCCTGGGGGGGGAGACTCTAGGTACAGAATTGATAAGCAGTGTTTGCTCAGTCTCTGTGTCACTTCCTGTCTTCGTCTTCCTGTCGCTGACGTCTTCCCTTTGTGCCGCAGGTCGCCGTGGTGAAGGTGAAGAACGCAGAGAAGGTGTTCGCCATGAAGATCCTCAACAAGTGGGAGATGCTGAAGAGGGCCGAGGTACTAGTCTGAGTCATTACGCTGCCCCGTGGAGCAGAGCGCTCGTTCCCCTGGGGGGGTTTCAGAGTGCATTCAATAATGTATCATCTTTTATACTATCCGTTCTGACAATTGCTTATGAGTATTACGAGCTTCACTTTTATTTCACACCCAGGTGCACCGTATTTAACTCTTATTGTACAGTCTCCACAGTGCAGCCACTGTCAGCATAAATTCACTGATAGGGAGCTCACACTTGCACAGGAACAGCCAAATGCTGGTGCGTTAGACCGCTACGCTATCCGCTGGCCCAGCATTGATTTTAACGTTAACGGCAGCGCGTTCAGCGGGGAGATATCTGAATAGGAGCTCAAAAAGAGGTGAGATCTGTTGCGTTGAAGTTCTGTGTATTTGCCGAGGACGCGTGGCGGGCATGAAACATGTCTCCTTTCGTTTTCGGAGGGGATGTTCAGCGCCCCAGTCTGACAGATTCTCCGACAGGCTGCTAGCGGTTTGGACGCGGCTGTCTCCGGCTAACGGGCTGTAGCGTTTCACACCACGTCCGTTCAGCCGTCTGCTCCAGCTCCGCGCCCAATCGGCTCCCGCCGCGGGCTCCCCCGCACCTGCCAGCAAGGCACGGGGGGAGAATACGCTTTAAAACGGCGGACGTTTTGTCAGACGAGAAGCTAAACAGGCACGAGGCGCGCAGCTTCTTCACGCCTCGACACGGGCTGGCGGGAGCGGGCGGAATCGCTTACGGCCGAGGCAGGAGGCCGACTCGTGGTTGTAAACCCTGTCTGCAGATGTGCTCGATGGTTTGTGGTGTGATTTTCGCCTGGCTGAAGCCGGTGTGTTTCGGTGTGTGTGGAGGAGGAGCTGTTGACCTCTATCCTCTGCTTTGTCACGTGCCCAATCAGACGGCGTGTTTCCGGGAGGAGAGGGACGTGCTGGTGAACGGGGACAGCCAGTGGATCACCACGCTGCACTACGCCTTCCAGGATGACAACTACCTGGTGAGTTGTGGGCTTGGTTAGGGGGGGTGTGGTGGGGGCCTGGTTGGAGGACCAAGGGGTTACTGGTTGGTGTGGAAGGGGGGATGGAGGTTGGATGTTTAAAAAAATGGTCACAATTTGTGAGCCGTCCATTAAGGTGAATCGGTGAAGCTTCCCTGCCGCCTCAGAGGGAAGGAGAGAGAGAAATGGAATTGTGGGAAACGGTCACAGCTATCAGAGAGACCACCCATACCCACACCCCAACTCCCCCGCGGTCTCATTCCCCCTCAGTACAGAAATGGTACCGTATCTAGGGAGCACATCTGTGTGCGATGGAAGGATCGAACTCCCCAATTCCCATGCTGTCACTAGTGTGTGTGTGTGTGTGTGTGTGTGTGTGTAAGAGAGAGAGAGAGAGGGAGAGAGTGTTTCCCTGTAACGGAAAAACCTGCAAGAGTGATAGAAGCCCAGCCCAAATTTATCTGCGTCGGAAAAAACCTGCCGTTGCCATGGCATCTTTCCACAGTTAAAATGTGTGATTTTTCTCACAGCTTCAGTCACTGAATTGCCATTAGTAGCCCAGTAATCACAAAGCCCTAATCGCTGTTTCAGACCGTGAGTTGGAGGCTTTACTGAGTTTGTCTGCATTATTGCTCTCAAACACAGTGAGTTTTGGCCCTCGCTTTCAATAAAACCCAGCAACTGTGATACTTTTTAACTGGTACAATACTACGAATTTAGCACTTACACTGAAGTCTGCAAAAAACATTATGCTTTAATAATAATCACAGTCATATTTGCATCTCTGTAGTGTGCTTTACAGTGAACAGAATAGCTGACCTCAACCACCAGTTGACCTCAACCACCAATCAATGCATAGCGCCCCCCCCAGGTGACGCGAGGTAGTCGTATTGCAGCAGAGCGCTCCTCATAAACAGGCGAACGCGTGTGACGGCCGTGCGCGTGGTCGCAGCCGCTCCGTGACGCTCACTCCTCCCTCACCCCTGCAGTATCTGGTGATGGATTACTACGTGGGCGGAGACCTCCTGACCCTGCTCAGCAAGTTTGAGGACCGACTCCCAGAGGACATGGCCCGCTTCTACCTGGCCGAGATGGTGCTGGCCATCGACTCGGTGCACCAGCTGCACTACGTCCACAGGTGAGTCGGACCATGACATGGTCGGACGCACCCTGTGCCCGCCAGAAGGGACGGTCCCGTCTGGTTCCTCCCACCCCCTTTTGCGTGAGTCCGGGGGTCTAGCCTTCCTCTGTTATGCACTACACCATTGGATTGTGGGTAGGAGGTGGACTTGTGACCACTCGGTGTATGACACCCGATTAATAGTAATTGCTGTTGGGCTCGAGGCCTTTGTCTGTGCGCTGCACTGTTGCATTGTGGGAAGGAGTTTATTTGCCGGATCAAGGAGATACGGTCGAACGATACCTGCGACCCCGATGGAGTTTTATACGCCATTTAGCAGACACTTTTATCCAAAGTGACTTACAGTGGTGAATGCATACATTTGTCAGTAGATGTGGTCCCAATGCAAACCCACAACCTAAGCGTTGTCAGCACCATGCCCTACCTACTGAGCCACACAGAACCACGAGCCGAACGGCGCGATTGTGCCACCTGAGCCGAAGCGGGAGGAGGCGATGGGGTCGCTATGGGAACTGTAGCGGTGTGACGCGGGACAGGAAGAGGCCGGCGGTGTCGGTGGTGGAGATGAGAGGCAGGGATGTGGACCTGCAGCCAGGGGCCCGGCTCTCTAACGCGCTGCGTCTGCGCTCTGCTGAGGGAAGGCCTTTAAATGTGGCTCCAGCTCCCATTGATCCGATAGAGCGCCGCTGCGCTGTGCTTATTTTGGCCTGTTAATTGCACAGTGTGCTCTCTCCGTACGGGGAGGGGAGGGGGGATGGGAGAGGAGAGGAGGGAGGGAGGGAGGGAGGGGGTGTTCCTCGCCTTCTTTTCCTGTCGGCCCGTTCGGGACGGTAATGACAGGTTTGGGTTGCGGTGCCTCAGCGGCTTTGTGGAGGGTGGGGCCTGGAGGGACCACTCCCTCTGAAACCCCAAACGCCCCAAATACACACATACATACACATAGAAATACATACACAAACAACTACCACACACACATATATACACATAACACACACACACACACACACACACACACACCCTCACACACACACACACACACACACACATACACACATAGAAATACATACACAAACAACTACCACACACACATATATACACATACACACACACCCTCACTATACACACACACACACACACACACACACACACACACACGTGTACAAATATATAGAAATACATACACAAACAACTAACACACACACACATAGAAATGCACACACACAAATAGCTAACACACACACACACACGCACATATAAA
The DNA here is from genome assembly GCA_029706075.1 of Aldrovandia affinis. Lineage (NCBI taxonomy): Eukaryota > Metazoa > Chordata > Actinopteri > Notacanthiformes > Halosauridae > Aldrovandia > Aldrovandia affinis. Next base: position 3,934,126 of record JAINUG010000027.1, on the reverse strand, counting down.
TACAACCAGAAACAGCTAACACACACACATATATAAACATACACACACACATTCTGACTATACACACACACACACATATATACACATACGCACACACCTTCACTATTTACACACCCACACATACATATACACACACAAACAGACATACACAGACACCAGACACCGTGTGTAAGTGCGCTTGTTTGCAGGCTCTTTGGTATCAGGGTTGGGTGTGGATTAGGCTCTGGTTCTCCAGGAGAGGGCTGCCATTGTCCCTCAGATGGGCACAGGAAGAGGGCTGTGTTCGCCCCCTTGTACGCTTCCTGCGCGCCCCACCCAGTGTGCAGTCCCACCCCAGCCACTGATCCTAGATCAGTTTATGTGTCCCCAGACATTTGTTGGGGGTTAGGATTATTTGTCGGACAGCTGACCCTGGACAAGTTGTTGGGACAGAAATCACCCAGAGCAAGCCTTCCCTGTCTGCCGTGATCTTGTTAACCGCTAGACAGGAAAGGCCTGACAAATCAAACTCCGAATGTCGAGAATGTTGGGTCTAACTTCAAGAGAACTGAAGTCGATTGCTTTCCCCTTCCTAAGCACCGAACACAGACCGTATTGTACTGAGTTGCTGAATTTTAACAAGCTTCTTTCCTAGATTAAGTGCGGCGGGCTTCACTTCTGGAGTACTGTGGAATTTTCATGCACAAGGTTACCGATTAAGGTTTGGAATTATAAAAAATAGGAGCGACTCGATTCCGGTGCGAACGTGTTGGCGTGTAATCCGTCTGCCCGAGCCCGGCCCACGGGGGGGGGAAAGCCCGTAGCTTCAGTGTGGACTGTGAACCTGAAGGAGGTGCTTCACCGCACCACACAGCACATTCAGTGAGCGCTGCGCTTCGGGACGGCGGCCAAACCACCAAACCTCAGCATTCATTCGCCGAGAGTCCCCGTCCCCGGGTTTCCATTGGTCGGCGGCTCAGAGCCGAAGTCGGAGCGGCGCTCACGGCCGACGGAGATCCGCCGCTAATCCTCGGAGCCGTCGGCGGCAATTAGGCGGAGGCTGCGGTGCCTCCAGGTTGCCGCGGCGCCTCTAGGTTGCCTGGCGACAGGCGCTCTCCACATCTGACTCCCGTTATGCTGCGGGCCGTCCGTCTGCGTGCCCCCCCCCCCCCCTCCCCCGCCTCCTCGGTGGGTCGTCTAAATCATCCCTTCCTAAACCGGGGGGAACGGCCCACTGGTGGCTCAAAAGACGCGCGCGACAGAAATAACTCGTGCGCATCCAGTTGACTAAACGGAACACAGAGATACAGCACTAGTTACAGCGTGCATGATGTCGTTTGGCATGCGTAAAGAATAAATAATGCAATTCCATACTTGAATTTATGCTAGGGAACCGTTTAATGAGGGGCAGATCATAGAAAATGTGTTCACTCATTTTTGTTCGGCGGTTTAGGGGCACTTGTACATCTGGAGTAGGGTACGTGGGAGAAAAAAATGGGTGAGGCAGGAATGAAAAAATAAAAAAATGTGTTCCCAAAAATATTTATTTGGAGCATTTGAAGTAGGGCAGCGTCCCGATGGCCCATTTGTCCGAGCAGCCGTGTCCCGGGCCCGGTGCCTGAGCATGGCGGGGGGAGCCTTCGCCGCCATGTGGGTTACCCGGGGGACGAGCAGAAAGACGTGACCCTGGATCCCGGGGGGGCGGAGAGGCCGGAGTGACGTTTCGGTCGCAATCGTAGGTCTGTTCTCCCATTGGCTGGCAGGCCGGCCACTTTTGCGTTTCATCACGCGGCGACCCTGAGCTTGAGTCTCAATCGCACTATGATTGACTATCGCACATTAGAGGTTTGGCAGTAAGGGGACACCTACATACTGTTGCATATGGGTCATTTGTGTGTGCATAACAATGCTTAATGGATGATTTTTTAAATGCCAGTAGCGCCAGGGTGGTATTTATGGAAGTGGCCAGAATGCATTGGCGCTATGCACTGACGTCCGACTATTCCAGACATCCGCTGGGAGCGTCCCCGGAATTCTGTCCCCGCATTGTCACCTCCCTGCGGCTGGAAGTGTCCTGTCACCTGTTTGTGAGGACTCAGCGGTCAGGGGGATATCGACTGGCACCGGAGGTGTCTTTGTGTCTGCGCGGGATCCGCCTGCACTGTGTCTTTATCTGATTGGCTGTGATGAATTTCAGTGGTTTGCTGAGCTTTGTCACTGGAGTGGGCTGGGGGGGGGATATGAATGACTGTTCATTAGATTAATAGGATGGAATTGGGAGTTAATTGGTGGTGTGTGTGTGTGTGTGTGTGTGTGTGTGTGTGTGTGTGTGTAAGTGTACATATATGAGTGTGTGTGTGTGTGTGTGTGTGTGTGTGTGTGTGTGTGTGTGTGTATATGTGTGTATATGTGTGTATGTGTGTATGTGTGTCTGTGTGTGTCTGTGTGTCTGTGTGTGTGTGTGTGTGTGTGGAGATATGTTACTCATCTCTTAAAGGAATCTTCTCCTCCACCCAGTTAATGGCAGACAGTGTAAATGTGTCCCAGCTGCTGTCGCGAGCCTGTCACTCTCCTCGGTCTGCTATCGCCGGAGTAACGCAGGAAGCCCCGGCCCCCCTCCCAGGAATGCTCAGAGGCGGGCGTGGCCCCCACGCCGCCCCGCCCCCACGCCAGGAATGCCAGGGTTCCCCCCGAGCTCCGGGTCCCTCTCCGCAGGAGCGCCAGAACCTCCTCAGTCCCGGCCCGCCGATCCGTCAGCCAGATGGTGCCACGGGGATGCACTGCTCCGAATTCCTCGGGCCTCCGGCACCGGGGGAGCGGGCACAGAGCGGGAACGGGGCACTGGGGCTTTCGCAAAGGCCAACGTCAGTCGCGCTCAGGACCGGATCCCTGCCCACTCAGTATTGGAATCCTGCGCCCGGTGTCAGATCCCCCTTGTGCTCATCATCGGACCCCTGCCCACTCAGCATCGGACCCCCGTACGCGCCGTGTCGGACCCCCGTGGGCTAATGCAGGGTTCACCGCCCCGCGCTGTTTGCTTAGTGACTAAAGCAGAGCTTGCACAAACAGAGACGGTAGATAGCGGTGGGTGTGGTGGCCGGGGAGGGGGCAGCTGCAGGAGGCTGGAGGGCCGGGGTGGATGGGGGGGCGGTGTTGGGGGCGGTGTTGGAGCCTGGCTGCTCGGAGCCCAAGCGTTGCACAATACTCTTTAATGTTGACTCAGGTGCTGTGCTGTTTGGGGTCTGATGAAACGCTTTTGGAAAGATTATTACTAATGCTTTTCAGAGGTGGGGGATCAGGTCCCTGAATCCCCATCCAACACACACACTGACACGCACACACAGAGACACACACAGAGAGACACACACACACACACACACACACATACATACACACACACACACACACACACACACACACACACACACACACACACACACACACACACACACACACACACTGACACACACAGAGACATATACACACTCACACACATACACTGACACACACACACAGACACACACAAACACATACACACACACCAATACAGACACACACACACACACACACACACACACAGTCATAGGTCCATTTTAAAGCACTAGTTAACGACCTGTCTGTGGTGTGGAGAGCAGCTGAAGCCCTGCGCTTGCATCCAGGTATTGATCTCCAGCTCCCCTGGGTCTTAGTGCACTCCTATCGGTATAATGAAGGCAGCCTGATTGAGAAATGGACTTTGAAAAACCAGAGACAGTCTGTCCCCCTGCCCTTGAATCTCATGAATAAAGACCATACTGACTCAAGTTATCACCAGTGAAAGAACATATGGTCCATTTTAAAGCACTAGTTGTGTGTGTCCGTGTGTGTGTGTAGCGGCAGTAGTTGTGTATGGAAGGTGTCTCCCTTGAATCTCATGAATAAAGACCCATACTGACTCAAAGTTATCACCAGTGAAAGAACATATGTGTGTGTGTGTCTCTGTGTCTCTGTGTGTGTATGTCTCTGTGTGTGTCAGTGTGTGTGTGTGTGTGTGTGTGTGTGTGTGTGTGTGTGTGTGTGTGTGTGTGTGTGTGTGTGTGTGTGTGTGTGTGTGTGTGTGTGTGTGTGTGTGTGTGTGTGTGTGTGTGTGTGTGTGTGTGTGTGTGTGTGTGTGTGTGTGTGTCTCTCTGTGGACGGTGTTAATTTGATGCAGCGCGGTACTTAGCGTCTGCGTCCGGCCAGCTCCCGGCTAACGTGGATTAGCCTCACTAACGCCGCAGCAGGGGCAGGGGCATTCCCCCCAAACAGCCGGGGGGGTGTCCCGTCAGTTACACCCCTGGTGCTTCCTCAGTGCAGGAAAAGGGGTCGGGCCGGCCTCATGACGAGCCTAGACGGGCCCAACGGCCTGTTCTCATCATTATATAGCCTTGTGTTCTTATGTCTTATATAACCCCCGCTCCGGCACAGGAAATGAGACACCATCCGCTGAAGGCGAGACAGGAAGTGATGTCATAGGCGATGACTGTGAGTTCCCAAGCCCCACCCCCCCACCGTGTAGGCCGGGCAGATGGAGCTCACAGATGGACCCTGATGTCTTAAAGGAGATTACCTAACCCCCGCTGCTCCTTAACCCCGCGTAACACAAAGAGCAGTGGACAGAGCTGTCCAATTAGAGCACATCAGGACCCCCGCGGCCTTAACCCCCCCGACTCCAAGGCCCTGTCCCGCGCTCCCGCTTGCTTCCTGTTCGTTAGCGGCTTAACGCGCCACTGTCTTAATTGGGTTAGTGGGAGCACCTGGACCCGCCCGCCAGGGATGGGTGTGGGGAAAGCGGCGGCGATGAGCCAATCAGTGAGCGTGGAGAGAAGCATGTGACGTGACGGAAGCGGCGAGAGAGGTGCATGCTGGGACGGGGAGAGGCGCGAAGCTCAGGGAGCGACCGCACAGTGACCCTGCCCTGTGTCTGCGCAGTCAGAGTGAGGCTGGACGCTGTGACCCTGCCCTGTGTCTGCGCAGTCAGAGTGAGGCTGGACGCTGTGACCCTGCCCTGTGTCTGCGCAGTCAGAGTGAAGCTGGACGCTGTGACCCTGCCCTGTGTCTGCGCAGTCAGAGGAATGCAGAGAGGTCGGGCAGTGATGAGTCTCCCACAGGCCCCTGCCCTAGAGCCAGGCCTTAATAGGAAATGTGCCCTGGCGAGACCACTGCACTTAAGGGTGGCCCCCCTCTCTCCTTTCCTCTCTCCCTCCCCCTCTCTCTCTCTCTCTCCCCCCCTCCCTCTCTCTCTCCCTCCCCCTCTCTCTCTCTCCCTCCTCCCCCTCTCTCACTCCCTCCCTCCTGGCCCTCCATCTCCCTCTCTTTCCTCCCCCCTTCTCTCTTCTCTCTTCCCTCCCTTCCCTTTCTGGCTCTCCATCTCTTTCTCTCCTCCCCCTCTCTCCACCCACCCCAGCGTTTGCACACCTCTGTATCTCCCCCTAGTCTTTACACACCTCCCTATCCCACACCCACCAGCGTTTGGACAGATGCAGTTCACCATTTCTTCCCGCTGTATTGGACTCACTGGAATCGTTGGAATGAGGGAAGGGTTGAGCCCAGAGTGATGCAGCGGTGGAAACACATCTCCCCCTCGTCCAGGGGGGCCCAGGCCCCCCAATGGTGCGCCCACAGATCGCATCTTCCCTCATTAATGCGGAAATACAGTACATAAATTATTAATGGTGAGCCGACAGAGACGTCCTTCGTGAGAACGACTGGCTCCCTCCAGCAGGATGTACATGGAGCTTGGCTTTTAGCTGGGACTGCCTGTTAGTGCTGAGTGTGTGTGTGAGTGTGTGAGTGTGTGAGTGTGTGTGTGTGTGTGTGTGTGTGTGTGTGTGTGTGTGTGTGTGTGTGAGAGTGTGTGTGTGTGTGTGTGTGTGTGTGTGTGTGTGTGAATGAGAGTGTGTATGCATGTGTAACTAGGTGTGTGTGTGTGTGTGTGTGTGTGTGTGTGTGTGTGTGTGTGTGTGTGTGTGTAGTGTGTGAGTGTGTATGCAAGTGTAACTGGGTGTGTGTGTGTGTGTGTGCGCGCGCATGCGAGTGTGTGTGTGTGAATGAGAGTGTGTATGCAAGTGTAACTGGGTGTGTGTGTGTGTGTGTGTGTGTGTGCGCGCATGCTAGTGTGTATGTTTGTGTGTGTGTCATAGCCACACGCGTCTTTGCAGTGCGTCAGTGTTGTCTTGTGTATATGTATTCATAAGGTTAATCTGGGTGTTTTAGCTTTGACAGTGATTGTGGTGTGAGATTAGTGTTTTCTGTTCTGTTAAGCTGTGTGGGTTTAGCTGTGTCAGCACTGTGTGCTCATGATGCACACTGGGTTTAGCCGTGGTTTAGCTGTGTTAGCGCTGTGTGATGCATGCGCTGGGTTTAGCTGTGTTATTGCTGTGTGCTTACACGTACACTGGTTTTAGCCGTGTTCGCACTGTGTGATTATGGTGCACATGCTGTGTGTTGTGTTAGCTCTGTGTGAGTTTAGCTGTGTGTTGTGTTAGCTCTGTGTGACTTTAGCTGTGTGTTTTGTTAGCTCTGTGTGAGTTTAGCTGTGTGTTGTGTTTTGTTAGCTCTGTGTGAGTTTAGCTGTGTGTCTTGTTAGCTCTTTGTGAGTTTAGCTGTGTTGTGTTAGCTCTTTGTGA